>OZ008368.1:54908735-55178735 GCA_963931995.1 Phaonia tiefii
CACAGCAGCACGACGGCACAACGACGGTTGCAGTTGTCGCCAATATAAACTAATTTCTATTTTGTAAGGCGACAATATCAAATACAGTGTTGGTAATGCACTAAAGTAGTTGTAATAATTTGGAGATTAAAGGCGTTTAACTAAAAACAGAAAATTTGTGTCAAACATTTTGGGATTTATTAAATGTTTTATGAGCCGGCTTTCGAATTTTTTTTTGGTGGATAGCGTAGTTGAAACAAATAATTCTGAATTGAAAAATTTTCTGCCCAGAAAAAATTATTGTTGTACTATGCGCGTTCAAGGTGCACAAAACCAAACTCGCGTTCAATTTTTCACGTTTTGTAAAAAAAACCACACATATTCAGTGAAAAACGGAATGTATTTTTATTTCTTCTTGTTATGCTAAAATATAATTTCGTTATATAAAGATTTCTTGTGTAAGCGGCCTTCGTCCGGGGGTATGCCAAAATATGGCTTCGCCTTTTAAATATTTCCTGCCCCTTCGGAATGTATTCTAATCCACTCATTAATAAACAAACTGGATTATGAAAATAAAACATATGCATGTACTTCGTGTAAAGAAATTACAAAAACAAATACTCTTCAATAAATTATTTTGTAGAACATAAATCGTTTGTTTGTGTGTCTAATAAACGTCATATTGGCATCACTACATTGCTCCAACAAACAGCTGTGCATATTAAAATTTTTTTATTGTGTTGGCTGGCATTTGCTGAATTTGGTAAGTTTTTGATTATTTTTGTTTAATTTATTTTATTTATGTGTATTAATATATTTTAGGTAAAAAATATGGACGTCGATGAACAACTAATAGAAGAAGTACGCAACCGCACACTTTTGTATGATGTAGCTGCCGTTTTCAAAATATTTAAAAAGGTGGCTACACAACGACAAATGTCGCCAACGACATTTGAAGTCAGTCGTCGTGCAGCTTAATGTCGTCTATGTGTTTAATGCATCACACCGACCACATCACGAAGAGTGTGAAAGGAAACGTCAGATGAGCCAAATATTCTCTCTAGTCTGAGATTACTCTATGACACATACATACTACTACATACATAATTTATTCAGTCCGTTTTGATGTTGATAGTCCCGGTTGCCTGTTTGACGATTGCAGTAGTTGAAATAGTTTCGTTAGTTCGGTGAGTCAGTATGTTTTTGCAATTTACAATCATAAATAAACGCTGAAAAAACCGGCCTCTGTAACATATCCTCCCAAACATATTATGCAGGAACCATGTATATATTTGGAACACAGTTCAATCATTCATATGTTTGGAAAGTCCCAAGCACACTTGCATTTCAATGCAAACAGAAGCTTGTTTACTGACAAACATGTATGCTTTTATGTAGACACATATGCGTTCTTCATCCCAAACACCCATATACTTATGTGGAAGCATCCGCGTGTTTCCCCCAAACCTCCATATACTTACGTGGAAACATGTATCAAAATACAGACCAGCTTTTGATTTAGAAAGTAATTCAGACATGTTGCATACTATTAAGATATAAAATAAGTGAGTTTCTTCATGCCATACAATGTCACTGGACTTACACAGCAAACACGCGTTTTCAGCGTTTTACTCGGCTGACTTAACACATTCATCCAGTGTAAGTGTTATCCATCCCCTCACAACTTTAACTTCAAATTGTCGCACAGTGTAATCAATGTGCCCAATATGGGCAATAAATGGGAATCTGTCTATATACCTCAACTCGCTCAGATTTCGTTAAATATATACGCATTTATAACTTCCTCCGACTATGGGAGTGAAGAAGATTTTGTGAATAATAAATTAAATGATCTAAAAACCATTTGACATATTTTCACTTATCTGGCTGCCAATTGGAATGTCAAAAACACATGCTTTCAAATTTGTTTCTGGAAAAGTTTTTGTGTTCTAGGTACTATGTGATTAATTGTCCTACAGTTCATTAGTTTACCCCCAAAACCATTCGTATTCATTGAGGCAATTGAGTATCATTCCCTTGTATAACAAAGTTATAATATCCATCGATATAGTGACTAACGACATGATTTGTAATCAATGAAAAACCACATGAAATGCCTAAAAACATGCTACAATTCTGGCGCATTTTGTTGGCATTGCAGCAAGAAATATTTTTTTGTAATACATACATAATGACGTAAATTTGTACAATCGTAAACAAATATTTCAGTACCATAATATCGCTGCATATTTTAAGGCGCTTTTAAAAATTTAATTGTGTGGCGCATTTGTAAGCGTTTGCAAAAAAAAATTATAAATTTATGGGAATTTACAAAGCCATCAAAGTATTTGTGGTCACGACAATTCCCCCTATCCGATCTCCCCTCTATTCGGTATCATATTCAATAGCTTTAATTTTGTGCATTGAGTGTATCGATTCTCTCTGCTAAGGCCTATTACGGGTTGTACACGCACGAGTTTAGGTGCCTGGTTTGCGTGTTTTGTTGTTTAGTCCTCGGCATTCTACCCCACCCTTGGGGGGGTCTCTATTATTTATCAATTCTATTGTCAATGATAAACGTTTTGCAATTGTCAAAAGGCAAATTTGTGCCATAAATTACAGCCATAAGGAGAATTTTGGGCATCACAAACATACAGCCAATACAGGCAAGCGGAAAATATACAATTTGTGGAAATCCGTGATAAACAATTACTCATTGATAACACTGTGTAAGTCGAATTGTTAGAAAAGACATAAGCGGCCACAACGGGCTTACAATATTTCGGGTCTTTCGAAAGAATTGTATAATTAGTAGTTTTTAATGATTTTGATGATCCATAACTCCTCATTGTGTCCAAATGTCAATGTACCAAGTATTAAGAAAATTTTCCAAGCAGGTCTCTACTTTCGGCATCACAACGATTATAATTGACTCCTGGAATGTAAAAACTCTCTACGAAAATTAGAGACTCGATCAGACTAAAAGAGGTTTGGAATCCAATAATGTGAACATCTTAGAACTGAACGAAATACATTGCTTTGATAGTGACAAAAACCAAAAGTCATTTGTTCACTGCTTTATATAAGTATACTCCTGAAATGACACGCGGAAACGGAGTCAGCGTTCTTCTTTCACCTAAGGCTGCATCTACAGAAAAAATACCCTTAACGGAATTTTAAAGATCTCATCAAATCCGAATTAGAATTACCGCATTAGACGTTGCCACAATCACGTTAGAGGTTGTCACAACCACATTAGAGGTTGTCAGAACCACAGTAGTGGTTGTCAGAACCACATTAGAGTTTTCACAACCACATTAGGTGTTGCCACAACCACATTAGAGGTTGCCACAACGACATTAGAGGTTGTCACAACTGCATTAAAACTTGCCATAACCACATTAGAGGTTGCCACAACCACATTAGAGGGTGTCCGAACCACATTAGAGGTTGTAAGAACCAAATTAGAGGTTGTCACAACCCATTAGAGGTTATCGCAATCCATTTGAGGTTGTCACAATCCATTAAAGTTTATCACAACCCATTAGAGGTTTTCACATCAGCATTAGAGGTTATCATGACTGTATCAGAGGTTGTCACAACTCATTAGAGGTTGTCACAACCCATTACAAGCTGTCACAACCCATTAGAGGTTGCCACAACCACATTGGAGGTTGTCACCACAACCCATTATAGGTTGTCACAACCGCGTTAGAGGTTGTCACAACCAATTACAGGTTACTTCTACCAAATTTCAGTTGTGGGCACTAAATCCAGTCATGACAACCACAATTCGGTTGCGGCAACTGCAATTCGGTGGCAATTTAATTTAGAAATGCTCTAATGACTAACAACACTATACCTGATCGAGTCCTTGGGACGATTTACACGAAATTCCACAGGATTTCAGAGATATTAGATAATGTCCCTACAGAGTCTTATGGGAACAGTGCTAAGGGCAATTTAAATAACCAAATTGATTTTGCCATAACCATCCTATCAGTTGCTGGTATAAAAATATTTCTGGGAGACTTTAATGCCAAAGTGGGCAACGACAACAACTGATGGCAGAAAGTTATGGGAGACATGGCTTTTGAACTCTGATTGGGGAAACTATTATCTGACTCACTACTGCAGTACGAGTTATCACCTGTTTATCGGCGGAACGAATTTTTTTTCATACAAACATAAACAAGTATGCATAGGAATCACCAGATAGTTGAACATCTAATCAAATTGTTTGTTTGTTTTTGATGTTCCCTACATTTATAAATAAATAATGATAACCAGAGTGCTTTTTCTGAGGCATCCTCACATCACAATCCAAGAAGGGGAATTTTAACTGATCCGTCGTCGAGATGGAGTTGACACAAAATGAAGGAACACAAGTCGGCTGGACCTGGTAACAATCAAGCGGAACTGTCCACTTCAGAAGATGCCATTATGCCAATAGTCAAAAGTACAGGGGTAAACAACTAAATCCCTAAGGTTGACATGTGTGCAACAATTGCAGTTGTATTGTATGGCTCAATAAAATAGGCAAATTACACTGTGGATCACAAAAAAAAAAAATAAAACGGTTCTGACAACGGATTCTGGTAGAGGGGGTAAAAATAAATAAACGTGTATCGGCGTTTTGAAAATTTTACGTCTGAATTTTTTTTAAAGAGGGTGAAGTTTTCCGCCTCTTGCACATTCTTATGATGAATCAGCATAGGAAACCATGTTATCCTTACATTTTAGGTATAGGATATGTTCAGCAATATTATGTGAAAACTTACGACAAACATGTTTGTGGAATATATTAACCCTCTACCGCCTCAATATATGGGTCTTTGTTGTTCTTTTTGTGGAAAAGTGGTTACATAGGAACTCAATGTGATCCATCTTAATCAACAAGACAAAATCCATAATTCAGGAGCTGCGCTAAGATTTAATGTACTACTTATATTGGTAAATACGTAATTTCAATGAAAAGGAAAATCAACATTTCGCTCATTTCCCCCACATTGTCACCATGTTGTTTATTCTACTTATGGACGAGGTAATCGAGGCAACCAATAGGGAATCACCCCAGTACGACATTCACTACGTAGATTACATATGTCTGGTGACCCATCAGTAGGATGACATCGACAAAAAGTTAAACCGACTCTCGGGAAATATAAAACCTGTGGGTTTGGAATTAACATACCAATTCTCAAAAACGTTTTCGACCATTTCTAGTGGTATTTGGCGATTAATGTTGGAGTTCAAGTCCTGAATTTCAGCCGACTTATGTATTTATGTAGACTTAGGAATTCATGTAGTCCCAAAGAGAAAATTCTAGTAGTCTTATTCTCAAAAAGTTATCATAAGTTTGAGGGACGATTTTTGTATGATAAATCCTCACTAAAACCTCTCATATATCATTTCTTTTTGTATGATAAATCATCTTACAAACCTCTCATAACTTTTTATGCATAAGGCCGTTAAGGTTTGATATCAAATGATTTAGGCAGCCAATTCTCTGGGCCGAAGCGTGAAACTAACTATTCACCGAAATGTTCTCGCATTGATGCCTTGATTTCACGTGCTATGTAGCGCCGTATGGTTGGAACCCAATGTCGTCGAGATAACTGGCTTCAATTCCAGGTAGTAAATAGCCCATTACTGTGGCGTGATAACAAGGGCAATTTAAAATATATGTTCTGGCCGACCTCTTTTTTGCAGAAATACGGCACCACACAAAACAGTTATTTTGTCAGGATGTAAAAATAGCTCTTGATCCTTTAGGTTGTTCTTCAGCCTAAGTGTGACAATGTTTCATATTAACGTAGCCATAAAGTTAGAAATGTACGAGGCGGAGTTTTTGTATGAAACCATTGTAATTCAACAAAATACAATATAAAAAACTTATGATGCAGTTTAATTTCTACCACTCGAAATATTAAAAAAGATTTGCACTGTGTAATTATCTAAGTGAGACCACAGGGTTGATTTAATAGGCATTTGGAATTTGAGAAACGTCGCTGCATACGAATAAATTTTAGATATTATAAATAAATTGTTACAGTTAGGCAATGGACAAAATACCCACTGGCCCAACTGTTTCTAATATGTACCGTTGTATTGGCGTTCAATTTAATTTCCCCTCAAATAATAAACTAAATCTTATCTTCGCTATATATTTCAATTAGGCAACCCTTCCAGTCAATTATCTTACCCATATTTACCTGTACAAAATCACAATTTTCTTCATGGGATGCTGGAGACATTAATTGCGATATTTAAATCCAAAAACCGAATAAATTTTTAACGTAGTCAAACATATGGCATTGTATCGTCTGGGGTGTTCACAGAAGTATGTTGAAATATGTACATGCTTGTACAATGCACATCACAGGAAGCGCAATTTGTACACAGATTTGTTGGTAGGTAGATACGAGTACTAATGTTGCTAATAACTTTATACAAACTCTACGATACACTAAAGCACTTACCCAACCGGACACGCATCTGCTAATGTTTCCGGCTCGTTTATAAATTCAACCAAAATGGTTATTGTATGTGAAGGTAAATATTTTTTCGAATATATGTATGGGTATGTATCACTTGCTCACATACACATGTAGTTAATACAAACTGTTACACATGGTCAAATATAAATGTAATATAACGTTGGGAACCGTTTGTGCACCAGTGGTTTAAACACGAGTCCTTTATATAAAGCTCATATATTTATAAATAAGTTCGTTCTACTTCAGAATTACTCGATATTCAATACCTTTCCAATAATAAGACGATATACACTTTTGCATACTTTAAAGCAGACTGACTCGTAATCAGCCATTACAATCCTCCACAACACACCATGTAGCTACATCGACAACCATCTCCTTTAATTCCATCTATTTCTTGATTATTCTCCAATCTTCTTTGTGTTCTTAAAAAAGATGATAGAAATACGAAAGATGATGGAAATACCATATATAGTATATTAGGTTTTTCACCATTTCCGCCAGATGGCAATGGCTGTTTCCGTCAACGGTGATAGAAATACCATAAACTATAAATGGTTTCCCATTACACCAAGGGACCGGGGAGAACTTCTTACAATCACAGAGCTGTGCGCTTTCCAGTTTTCACTCACTGATTGGGACCTACAGTTTTACAGCTTTTTCATGGCTGTATACTCGATAGTGTCGCCGTCACTATGCGAGGTGACCGCCGCCGAAAGAAATTTTTTTTGAAGGTGGTCAGAGCAGGGTTCGAATCCAGAATCTCATGTACAAGAGCCGCGCACACTAACCATTGCACCACCGATGCCATAGATGGTGAAATATAAATGGTGGATTGGAAAGTCAAGGGAAATTTGTTAGATGGCGCAGCAATGGTGGAAATGGTTAAATTTACCTGAAAGTAAAAATTTACACTGTGGAAGTCGAAAAACGAAACAGGACAGGAGTGGAAGTTTTTAGGGTACGAGGAATCGAACTGCATCATTAGTTTTTTGAGTTACAATTACGGTTTCATACAAAAATATATGTACGCTTGCCAGACTTATTGTTTTCAACAGTACTCGCATTTGTTTGGTTCGTTGTACTTTTTCCGGCATAATCCATAATAAAGTAGGCGAAAGTACTTTTTTTAAACTATTGTACTTTTCTTTTGGTAGTTTTTTATGTTTTTCTTGGTTTAAACCCCAATTAAACAAATTGTTTTTATCCCAAAAATCTTATCAGTGTAGAAAAAAGAAAAATTAGCAGAAATTGATAATTAAGTGGAATTCGGTAATTGAAAATGGAGATGAGTAAATAAATATAGTTATAAATATAAATATAGTTATATATATAGTTATAATATAGTTATAAATATTATAAAATAAATATAAATAAATATAGTTATAATAATAAATATAGTTAGTGAGAGGGTTTCTCTTATTTGGCGACAGAATCTGATTGCTGGCAATTTGTAAATGGAGAACTCAGAGAAAGCCGGAAAATTACCTTTCTGTCTATGTTATGAATAAAAGAGCCCCAAAAATCTAGTTTTAGAGGTAAGCTGTGTTCTCTAAAGTTGAAGACCAAGACGTGTGGAACAACTTTGTTGAAGAAAGTTTACCGGTACAACCAACCAAATAGAAGTTAGTGGCTGTCAAAACTGATTCACAATCGAAAAATCATAAAAATCCACTCTGATAGTCAGTGGAATTTTTTGGAATTTGAAATTAAAATATATATAGGTGGCTAAAAATTAAAAGGTCGTATCTTATTTTTTTTACAAAATTGCATTTTTGTATATTCTGGTAGAGGACTCTCAAACACACCTTTTGTACAAATAATATTTGTTTTAATGTTAACAAATAAAGAATTAGTTTTACTAAAAAACTGCGTTTAAAAACAAATAATGTGCCAAATCGGTCCGATTTTACTCAGTTCTTTCCATCTTCTATAAAGAACCAAAAAATTGAGATACGTCTTTTCTATATTAAGCCACCGATATACTGCCGATTTCACCATGTTTAGTTAACTTTCAGTTAGAGCTAACGAACAGTTTTAGCTGTCAGTTTATATGAAATTTATAATTTTTAACTGTCAGTTAGCTTTAACTTTGTTTGGTGACATTGGGCGATAGTATAATAATATAAAACCATTTGTATATTGTCAAAAAATTGAAAAACGGAAACAGCCTTTGCCATGTGGTGAATATTCAAATACACCATCTAGGGTATTTCTATCATCTATGGTTCTTATGAAAGTTCCTTAGTGAATTCATCAACCGTTCGTGGTGAGATGGTCGCTGGTAGCTTTCAATTACAAACACGATTTATTTATCGCAGGGGGTTCGATGAAACAGCTGTTCGACTTGATAGTTGGAGTTCTAGTAGAGAATAGAGTATAATGAAAGAATAGGTTATAATTGACTGGAAGTAAACCACGTTTTAAATACAGTCAAAATGATATTTATTAGTGATATCTTGATCAATGATAATGCATTTTAAATTGGATTGATTAATGATAAGGTCTTTTAAATTACTTTTGATACTTGTTTTTTCATCTCAAAGGCGAACTCTATGAGAACTCCAATTATTGTAGTGACTTTCTAAGGTTTCCGGTCCGAGAAAAACAGCTGTTGCATACTCTTGGTATATTGCGCTATGGTTTAGAAAGATTGTCGCAGTAAGAAAGCACTTTTTAATTATAATTAAAAACACGTAGACATGATTACCGTTCGGAATCGGTGTAAAACTGTAAGTCCCAATCAGTGAGTGAAAACTGGAAAGCGCACAGCTCAGTGATTGTGAGAAGTTCTCCCCAGTCCCTTCATTGGATGTAATGGGAAATCATTTATTTTTTATTTATAGACATGTTCCGATTAACTATGGAATAAACTATTCCTCAAGTGGACTCACGGCTTTGATGACAGGCCATTATTCTTTTCGTGAAATTTTCCAAGACTTTTTCATAGAGATGTAGCTGTATCTCACCGATGACACGTTGGATCTCGGATTTGAGCTCAGGAATTGTTTTTGCTTCATTTCACCAAACCCCAAGGAAAGAAATGGCACGGCGTTAAATCGCATGATCTTGGTGGCCAGTTGACATCAGATAATCTGTTCTTAAATCGATTGTTTCATAAGCGGTGTGACAGGTGGCGCCGACTTGCTGAAACCACATGCCGTCCAGATATATGCCGTCCAGTTCAGGAAACAAGAACTCCGTTATCATGTTCCTGTAACGATAGCCGTTCACAGTCACCGGAATTTCGGTCTCATCTTCAAAAAAGTAAGTCCATAAAATCCGCACCAGACAGTTGCTTGTTGTGGGTGCATTTGTTTCTCATGGATTGCAAATTCGATAATTTTGTGTATTCACGAAGCCATTCAGACGGAAATGCGCTTCATCGGAGAATATGCCTTTGTTTGAAAATGAGGGAGGACTAATATTTTCCTTCTTAAACATTGCCACAGCTATTTAGTTAGGGGGCTGCTAAGTATATGGAGAGAAGACTTTCTAGAATTCTTACTCTGCAGCACAATTCAGTGTATACTTCCCACATAATTGGAAACCTCAACATGAGCCTATCAACGAGTTTCCATCTAACCAAGGAAAATTCAGAAAAGATATTTCCTAACATTAAAGCTATAAGGATTTTGAGGATCTGCAAATAAAGTTTGCAAAGATATATGCACCGCCTTATTGTAACATACGGGCCTGTTTGCATTTTCAACAAGAGTGTTCAATAAATTTTTTATACTAAGATACAAGCCGATTCTAGAAAATTAGTTTGGTAGAAAGTTGGTAAGGACCCTTGCGTGTATTTTGTATGCAAAGGTTTACATTTGTGTCAAAAACAAATACAGCTTTTCTGTTGGACTAGTGTTACACACAGAGAAGAGATTCGTTGTCACAACTATATTTACATCCAACTAAAATTTGGCGGTTTATTGGACTATCACATTATTCTGTTGTGATTACCAATAATTGTGTTCAGTATCACCAAATGTTGTGCATATCAATTGATTTGTAATTCAGTTTTGCTTGCAAGAACTGAAATATTTAGTTGAAGCCACAGCAACAAGAAATAAATGTGATCTGTCAATCGAGTTTTAGCTCTAGCAATCAAATTATCCTGTAGTGGTGAATATTCAATTAGTTGGATGAACAAAAAATGTAAAACCTAATTCGGTTGTACCAAATAATATATTGGGATGCTCAACTAAAGTAATTACTTGTATTTGATGGCTGTCACAACCATTTGGTGATTCTTTAACCCCTTATGAATTTTATAGAAAAAGGTAAAAAAAAACTCTTTATTAAAATTGTGTATTTTATATTTAAATATAAACAAAATTAGTATTATTTGAAATCAGGGTTCGTATTTCGTGCCCATTTGTTATCGAAAATATGAAACAATTTCTATATCTCGAAAACGGAGCGTCCAATCGAAGAACAAATACAGAAAATCTTTCTAAATTTTTCATATTTTCGATCAAAAATGGGGATGGGTTACCTTGGGTATCATATGTATGTTTAAGTTAATTTGTGTCATCCACAATAATAGTTCCTCCAGCCAAGTGTCCACAATTGTCTGCACGTGTTTCTGAAGGCGTCAATAGTGGCGTCATATTCAACTATTATGATTAAAAGTCTCACTTCACCTCAATTTATGATAACATGTATTCTTCGCTGGCTGATATCTATACATTTTATTGTTTTGTCACAACTTTGTTTAACACTTTCTGTTTAAAATATTAGTTTTTATGTAAAGTCCTCGTGTAACATTCCAATATACGTAGTTTCTCTTTAACAACAAAGCCTCTTGTGAAAAATCGAATACATAACTTTGCAACATGTGTTTTTGTAACAGAAACTAAATTATGATTACAGTAACTAATATTTGAACACGAATTCTAATATGGTACTTTTAATTAGTTGTCTCTTCCATTTCAGATTAATGAGGTTTTAGAAATACTCAAATTGGTTAATACAACTAAAGTTCGATAGTAGCAACTTGTATTTAGTAAGACCTATTTTTAATCTATCAATAACATCGACAAATAATTCTGATGCTTGAAAATTATGAATTCTAATCAAAAAATAGACTTTATCATGGAATTTCCAATGCCTGAATTGATTTCCAACTAATCTTTTCCCTGTGTGTACAGAAAGTACAGTCAAATTTTTGACTATTATGCAAACAAACGTGTCCTCAACAACCTCATGTGACAAATATTGCCAAGCTACTAATATTATAATATTAATATTTTCGTACTGTAGGATATCGCCGAGAGTAAGCACCACCTTAAACCACTACCGCGGAACTGTCCCTCACATAGAACAACATCTCTACAAATATACAAATGTGTGGATTATACATAGAGTAATGACGTATAGAGTAGCTAACTCTCTCAGTAATTTGATGGCATTTGGCGTATTGCAGCTGGGCGGTTGGATGTTGGAAAGCATTGCTTAATAATACACCCAAACAAACAAACCAACAAAAAATCAGCAACGGCATTTCGTTTTGTGCGTTAAAACCTTTGTGTAAATACACCACAAAAATATACTAACAGTAAAATGTAACAAAAATGCCCAAAATAAATTTCACTGTTTTTCATCAAAACGACATGATAAATTTATGTCAATAATTTTGTAATTACACCTGGTTTAAGTGAATTTACGTCAAATAACTCTCTATCGCATCACGAATAGTGTGCAAGGAAATGTTACATGAGAAGGATGACTGCTCTATATGACATTACTCTATACGACAATACAGTGCGTACGTAGTGGTACGAGTCTATGCTTTTAGAGTGGTTTATTTCAATATGTTTTTCTAATGTTTTAATTGTTGTATTTACCTGATAATTCGCATATGGCAAACGATTTGTAGATTTCCTTTATCTTCATTATTCGTACATATGTATGTGTTTGGACTACGTAAATAAGTACGTATAAACATAAAAGTCCTTTCTACACATACAGCGATACAATAAACAGATGAGTATGTGTACGTTTGTACATATGTATACTCGTAGAGGTACTTAGGAAATCCAGAAAGGTTAGATCTCCTGCATCGTGTAAATAATTACAAATTAACTTGAAACATGTGTGCTAATTGTAATGCGGTTATATGGACAGGAGTAACTTCTCTATTACTTACATTAAAAGAGTGTTATATATGGAGTGATTGGTTTTGAGTTATATAAAAAAAGGAAGACATAACATAAGGTGGAGGGTGTACAAATATTGGGCCACGTCGAACGTTAGAGTTATTAACTCTGCACATTTTATTTGTACTGTTCAGTAGCATAGTTTCTTCTTGGTTTAATCAGGCAAGTCTATATAAATTTGTGTCAACTGTGACTGGAAGATGAACAAAGAACTTATTTCGAGTAACAGGAATAGATAAACTACAGCTGACTGAGTTAAAAATTACAACATTTTCGGTAAAGTCGAGATAGAGAGACACATACTATTGCCACTCGTATTATTACGAGTGATCACGAAATAAAGTCCGTTTTACGATTAGACGCACCGTGAAAGAGTTATGAGCAGTTTAATATTTTTTACAAGTGATCGAGAAATAAAGTCCTTTTTGCATTTAGGCGCACCGTTTAGGAGTTATAATTATTTAAGTAGTTTTTACGAATTATCACGAAATAACGTCCTTTTTGCGATTAGGCGCACCGTTTAGGAGTTACAAACATTTTACGAGTGACCACGAAATAGCGTCTTTTTTGCGATTAGACGCACCGTTTAGAAGTTAGGAGCATTTTAGTATTTTTAACGAGTGATCATGAAATAACGACCTTTTTCGATTAGAACCAACGTTTAGGAGTTATGAACATTTTAATATTTTTTACGAGTTATACAAATAACGTCCTTTTTGCGATTAGACGCCCTGTTTACGAGTTGCAATCAATTTAGTAGTTTTGACGAAATAACGTCCTTTTTGCGATTAGACACGCCGTTTTGGAGTTATGAGAAGTTTAGTAATTATTATGAGTGATCACGAAATAGAGCATTTCTTACGATTAGACGCACCGTTTAGGAGTTAAGAGCACTTTAGTATTTTTTTTTTGTTTTTTCGATTGATTACGAAATAGCTTCCTTTTAGCGATTAGACGCACCGTTTAGAAGTTATGAGCACTTTAATATTTTTAACGGTTGATCACGAAATAACACCTTTTTGCGATTAGACGCACCGTTTAGGAGTTATGAGCATTTCAATAGTTTTTAGGAATGATCATGAAAAAGCGTCCTTTTTGCGATTAGACGCACCGATGATGTATAATTTTTGTAAGCGACAAATTAAACTTTTATAAAGTCAATCGCTACAGCCGACCTTTCCTATACAAATTTGAACAGTTTAAAACTAGCAGCGTATAGAAAACACTATTATCGTTTCAGATTCTTTATGTGAACGTAAAATAAATAATATTTATTGTGGTGTTGCGAATTTTCCTTCGAATTATTGCCCTTTTTATCGTCAATAAAACAAGGCTATTTTTATGTAGCGACAGTGACTATAGTGTTTTTTATTTATCCTACACAAAACTTAAAACTCACAATAATTCTAAACTTTAAACAATGCTTAACAATCACAACACTCTTACCAATACTTGATGATGATTACTTTTTCTGATATCAATACAGGCTGACTTGAAATGCATCACTAGTCATCTACTGATATCATATACAACTCACCACAGCGCATCAAGCACCCGTTTCCCGAACCATCGCGCAACAACGCCATCTATATCTCGATTCTTATTTAATTTTTACTGTATGGTTGGTTCTGTAAGACGAGTTTTCACTAGAATAAACTTTTGGGATTCTGTACAGAATCGGACATTTATATAACGTATCGCATTTCAAAACTGGGTATTATAACGAATTTAAAATATAAATTCCACAAATTTCTTCTTACAAATTTCATATTACATATTTATATATAAACGAATCGATTATTTACTACGCATTTCCAAGGTCCAACAACTTTAAAGAGTTCACTAGAAAAATATAAGGGTAATTCTTATCACTCTAATACGGAACTGACCAATTACATACAATTGTACGTATGTATGTACCCACTTTAATAATAGCAATCTCTCTGGAAAAAGCACAATCATCTAATCAATTGCCCACTCTTCTGTTTTTGAGTTGGATTTTATACCAGATCCACATCCTTCACATGTAATCTAAAGGACTAAATAATAATATTGGCTTTTCTGTTGTGTCTGTGTCATTTTCAATTTGAAAAATAAACTTTAGATTACAACCGGAGAGTTTTTCACAGACACATGTGTTTCACTATGACGTTTACGAGTACGTAAGTGTGAGTTTATTCTGCACATAAGAGACTTCTTTACAATTCCGATTGTCAGAATGTCAGCTGTTTGGTAGAGATTTAAAAAATATTTTATTTTTGCTGTTGGTTCCATGGGTATTTTAATAATTAAGACCACATATTTGTAATTCTGTTTCTGACACTTTTAATTAATTCAATTTCATTTAAAATGATCAAAGAAAATACTGGATAGCAAAAAAAAAAATAAAAAATAATGAAAGTAATGAAAGAAAATCTAATGAAATTGTAGAAAGGTGTTTAAATATTATATATTACTAGCTGACCCGGCAGACGTTGTCCTGCAAATTTTGTTCAAATGCCGTTAGCAGGAGCAGAAATAATGGATTTTTAATTTGTGGTTTGTATCGGAGGTACCACGCCCCTTTGTCCAATTGGACCGACTAGTAAATCTAAACCACCCAGGGCGCCACCCAAACGCATACAAAAATATTTATTCAAATCGGTCCAGAAGTTTAGGAGGAGTTCAGTCACAAACACACATTCAGTAGAATTATATATATAAAGATAAGATATTAAATCTGACTAGCAGGATTTTAATACTAGACCAGTAGATATGACGAAAAAATCTCTTCCCTGCATTTCAACTTGTACATTGTCGACTTCAGCTGTCAAATTCTGAAATCACTGTTATATTGAAGCTTTTCTGAAATCAAGAATCACCATATGAAAATAAAGATTGACTTCATTAGAATTATTTCACAGACTTTAAAGGCTGGTTTCTTCAAATCCAACCAATGATCTGGACCCGTGGGTAAACATCTAATAGAAAATAAATATGGTAGTATAAATTTGAACTAAATTTTTAGGTAATTCTAGACAGGATACTTGTTTTGAATCCTAACTCTATGGATGAGATTTATACTATTATACGGCTCTGAGACCTATTCCCGAATATAAGGTTAGTACCAAGGATATCGTAAGTACAATATAGATAAAGAATCTGCGGGTTATTTTTCACCTAATGACACTGGATTTGTTAATCACGAAGGACTTCCACTTCCTATGGTATTAGGGGATCTGCGGCAATTACATAAGAAGTGAACTATATGACATCCACCTCGAATTTTAAGATAAACTTCTCCAATAATATCGGACTGGAACAGGCACATACCAGAGAATAAGATAATTTTGGAGTAAACATTTTTATGTGGACTGCATCGAAATCTTAATTCGCAACCTTTTCTGTGACGGACGTAGAGGGCTGAAACTCGTCGGGTTACAGGATGTAAAGTGGGTGTATCGTGTCGCCTTACACAAAAAATATACACAAGGGTACAAAATGTGTACACAAAAGTTCAAAATATGTACACACGCGTATAAATGGGGTACACGAAACGTAAAAAAATTGCACACAAAAGTATAAAAAGTGCACGTAAATAAAGGGTGTTTTTTCAAGCCCGATAGAACTTCAAATTGTAAAAAAATAACACAAAAAATTAAATTTTAATAAAGTTTTTTTTTTATTCGAAAGATCAATACGTGGCATTAACATTTGAAAATGATTTCGGGCATATGGGCACCGTGGCTGTTCTTGACGAAGCGCATTCTGGACGTCCAATTTTTGGCCACTTTTCAAGCACTGCTGGCCGTATGTCACGAAGAACACGAACAATGTTGGCCTCCAAGGCGTCAATTGTTGCTAATCAGCATAAACCAGTGCCGTCACGTAGCCCCACAGGAAATAATCGAGAGGTGTCAAATCGCACGACCTTGGAGGCCAATTGACAGGTCCATTTCACGAAATCAACTTATCGCCAAATTTTGATTTCAATAAGTCGATGGTTGCGATCGCCGTATGGCACGTAGCGCCATCCTGTTGAAACCACATCTCGTCTGGATCAATGTCATCCATATTTTTAAACAGAAAATCATTGATCATGGTGCGGTAACGATCTCCATTGACCGTAACGCGAGCTCCGGCCTCATTTTTAAAGAAATAAGGTCCGATGATGCCACCAGCGTGTAAGCCGCACCAAACGGCGCATTTTTCTGGATGTAATGAAGTCTGGAGGGTCTCTTGTGGATTGGTCTCACTCCATATACGGCAATTTTGCTTATTAACAAACACGTTAAGCCAAATTTGGCGATAAAACAACGGGTCAGTTTCCAACTGAGTTTCAAAGTAAATTTGGATAATTTGGCAGCGTTGTTCAAGCGTGAGTCTATTCATGATGATTTGCCAGAGTGTACTGAAACATATAATATAAATTTTTTTATTAAAATTTAATTTTTTGTGTTATTTTTTACAATTTGAAGTTCTATTGCGCTTGAAAAAACACCGTTTATATAAAAGGTTTACACAAAAAGTGTACCCAAAAGTATAAAAACTGCACCGAAAAATACAAAAAGCGTACACAAAGTGAATACAAAAGTACAAAATGTGCTCGAAGGAATAAATACGAGCATACACATACAAAAAATTTAAATAGAAGTATAAAAGTTATGCATAAAAGTAAAAAAATGTGCCCAAATGCATAAAAGTAAAAAAATGTCAACACTATAAAAAGTGTACACAAAAGTGTAGTCATCAATACAAAAAGTGTACACAAAATTTTGGAAAGTGTAGCCAAAACTACAAAAATAATGGACGTGGAAAAATATACTAAGCCTAGTACAAGTCGAACGACAGCGACTGCATAATGACACCAGTGAAGCAAACGATAGATAAAGGAACCAGACATAAAATCTTATTTATGAAGATGTCAAATATACCAATAGACACACATCTATAGATACGAACGAATATGCACTACTCGGTCCACCTTAAATTTCGGCGACACTATCGAGTATTTAGCCATGAAAAAGCTTCTCAAAATACCGTTCGGAACCGGTGTAAAACTGTAGGTCCCAATCAGTGAGTGTAGAACTAGAACACGCACAGCTCGCTGGTTGTGAGAAGCTCTCCCTAATCCTCTCGTGGGATGTAACGGGAAACCATTTATTTATTTATACGCCCTAATATAGTAACTGTACAAGACGAACGACAACGACTTCATTACGATACCAATGAAGAAAACGATAGATAAAGAAACCAGATATAAAATCTTATTTATGAAGATGACAAATAAAGCAATACAAAAAAATTCAAAAACCAGTTCAATTACACACATTTTTTACGCGATTTCACGACACGCAGATTTTTCCATACAGAACACCAAAATAGCACGATAGGCTTTGAAGAACTGATATTATTGTCGATTATAGGGAACTAGTCATAGTCACAGCACAAAGTCAATCCGATCACTGCAGTGTTTTTCAGATAACACTCGAAATGGGATGGAGCGTCATCATCATCTACTCTGATAGTTCAGTTGCTACAAAATCAATGCGATATGTATTCGTAAAGTCAAGAAACCCAACTGTTGCTTCGTACTTTTAAACAATATTCTGAAATAGTTTGATGCCCGTATTATATGTACCGAAGTACAGAATCATCCAACGGCGTGATAGAGGGGAACAATTGTATATGTCTGTTAGATATATGCGTTCTATATATAAACCCATGTTTAGCACTGAAGGTCTTAGGTGAGCGACATACAGATGGACTAGGGATGCAAAATAATAGATCACCAGGAAATGTTGCTAATTTATGATGAACATGATAAACATGAATCGTTCAAAATACTTACTATCAAACCTAGGGCTGACATATTTCATATCCTCCTGTTTTTAAGACCCAACAGACATTCGGAGAGTTGGGCTGAATGAAGTTTGGATGTGTTTTTGTTATACAAATTGGTTCGTCTTGGACTGATTTTGCATACATATTTGGAGATATAACTCAATTAACTTTTCAAGTTTAACGATGGGAACGAAACATAATGTACCGTGGTAGCACAATGGTCCCAATGTATTAAATACGTCAATATTGGCAGCTAACTATCTCCGCCGAAACTTAAGCTGTAATGCGACATTCAGATCTGTATCATTTCATATTCAGCCTAAGTAAGAAGTCATTAAATAAATTATCAAGTCACAGATAAGACACTAGAAAGAGATTCAAATAAATCAATCCTAGTAATGTTTTTAGAAGATCATTTATTTGTTCCTTTAAAGGTTTTTTCGGAAGAGTTAATTATTAAACATATTTTTAAATTAATTTTTGATATTTTGCTTTATATTGAAATTTTGAAGTATCAAGTTCTCGAAAGGAGTTTTACAGCAGTTTCCGACTATAGTCCCAGTTGGAGAATTAGTGGATGTTCGTTAAAGAGCATTAATGAAAGTTCGGTCATAAGTTACCTCAATGTTTTGAAATTTAAACTCCAAAATATATATCTGGAAATTTAAGGGTTTGCTACTGTTACGTATGATTAATATTTAATTAGCATACCATAGTGACGTATGATTGATATATTACCAGTCACTCATTTTCTTACCACTGTGGAGTATGATTATTATTAAAAGAGTTAATCATTGTGACCGTCGGTGGTGCAATGGGTAGTGTGCGCGCCTCTTGTATAGGAGATCCTGGGTTCGATCCCTGCTCCAACCACCTTAAAAAATTTCTTTCGACGACGGTCACCTCGCTTAGTGACGGCGACACTATCGAGTATATAGCCATGAAAAAGCTTCTCAAAATACCGTTCGGAATCGGTGTAAAACTGTAGGTCCCAATCAGAGAGTGAAAACTGGAAAGCGCACAGCTCAGTGATTGTGAGAAGTTCTCCCCGGTCCCTTCATGGGATGTAATGGGAAACCATTTATTTTTTTTTTTTTTAATCATTAGTAAATTCAGATGTTATAGTTCAAGACCCGAAATATATTGGCGCCCTGAGTTCTCTGAGTCAGAGGGTTATATACATTAAACCTGAAAACCCGTAGTTGACCATCCTAGTGTTAAGTTGTTTACTCTATTGTAGATTTGGTGAGGTTCTTTACACTTGTCGATGATAGGAACGATCCTGGAAATTCTAAATTTGTAAAATTTTACAGATGTAGGAGTAGGCTTCCATTATAGGACCAATCAAAGCAAATAGGTAATTTATCATAAACTGCTTATGTGACCGCAACAGATGTTCAACTAAGCTTAATGAAATGCCTAGCGACTTTTACTTACTCTACGAATGTTTTTTTGTTAAGATTAATGAATTTTATAATAAATAGCTCACAATTCAAGCATCCTGATAAGCTTTTCTTAATCCCTTCATGGGACATACAATTTTTTATATACTTTTCGTTACTAAGAATTTAATCAAACGTCATCCACACAAGCCACCAATGTTTTGTACATCTCTCTTGAGCCTCTTCAAGTATATTTTAATTTAGCCTTTGGCTTTATGGTAGATTACATTTCATTGTTTTAGCTGTAATTTTCTCTAATTTGGTTCTTTTAATTGTACAAAGGAAAAAGTTTAATGTCTTACACGTTTTTCTTACTCATGCGTCGCAACTGTTTCAATTTTGATTTTGCTTTTTTAATTTGTTAAGGTAAACCACAATCACTTAATTCCTGGGCATTGGGTGTCAAAAGCTCACCGGTTCCAGCATTCATTAAATCACCCAATCCTTTGGTTCTTCCTTGTGTCTCGGTGCCCCTGACAATACACAAATCCTGTGGCAAATTAATATCCTGTCATAACCTCCTCGCACACATTAACCTGTGTAATTACCTTACCAGCAACAAAACAGAACAGAAAAAAGCAAAGCTGGTACGAAAAAGAATTTCTGTTACGGAATTTTTACGCTTTGTGTGATGGGCTAGAATGACGTCCTTTGTTTTTTCTGCGCATCCTGCGACTCCGTGCTCCTCTTTACCAGTCGTCGCTGCTCTTTAATATCTTTACAAATATTTTGTTCAGTAGCAAGCGGAAAAATTTCTGTTAGCGTTGGTCTTGTAAAATGTTGGGGTAATTAGCCTTAAGCATTATTTTTTTTGTGGTCGATGCTTCTTACTTTCATTATATTTTTGTTATTCTCTGGGATTCTTGCTCCGAGTACATTTGTCTGCATAAATTTATGGGGGTTTTTGCTCAGCTCTTCTCTGTTTTTTTTTGCCTTCGAAAATGGTTAAGATTGTGGCACTCACACAGTCATGTAAATAACTAATGATACTGAAGATAATGATATTACAACACTACCATCTGAATTAAAATAATAATAATACATTGGTTGGACTTTATAAAACTATGCAGGTGGCAGTAGTGATGGTAGGGGAAGGACTCTATAAATTTGTTACAAGAATATATGGAATAGTTTTTGGGCTAGCGAAATCAAAGAAATTGACACGGGGACAGGATTTACTATTAAATGATTTATTCAATTTGACAATTGACTGAATATTGAATAATATTGATTATTCGTACCGGTGCTAATAAAAACAGAAACTAAATTAAATATTAATTATTCGCCTAAGTGGTACGGCTGTGATGACATCTATTAATATAGATTATACATCACAGTTGTAATGCATAAATTCTGTCATTGCTTAAAAACTAAGATGATCGCTGGAAACACTTCTACTAGGTGTGATTTTCCGTGAAACAATGATGTAATAGAAGTGCGTGACCAATAGCCCCCATAAGACAAATTAGTAGCTTGGGAATAAGTAAAGATTTTCTCCATTCCCAAATTCGTGCATTGAATTATATAGACTTGTTGAAGTGTAACAATTAGACGGTAGCACACAAGGTTCGCGTTAATTGTTAAACCGGGAAACGAGCTTAAGGAACAAGTATAAGAACAGCTCACCAGGAGAAAAGCCGCGCCCTCACTGGACACTCCGATTCCTACCAGATATGTTAACTAAGGTACACCTGAAGGAGGTTAAACCTTGCGCTAAATGAAATACTGGTTAATACAAACAGAAACCCAATTAAATATCAATCATTCGCCTAAGTGCTATGAGTATGGCGCGATGTATTAATATAAATTATACGTCGCAGTGGTAATGCCATAAACCGTCGTTATTTACCAACGAAAACGATCATTGTCGTGACTATTGACCACTATATGACAAATTAGTCAATTAGGTACAATTTTTACTATCGACCCTTGCGGCGGATGTAGAAATTAAGACAACGGTAGTCTTCTACACCTAATTGTTCACTAGACCTAGAGTGCGGTGTCGACACCGGTAATGCTGTATGGGGTTGTCTTGTGATGGCAAGAACTTGAGAAGCACTCCTTTAGTGCGCTATTGAGAATGGGTGCTTTGCGCGCCACCACCACTGCTGCACTAAATGTAATGTTATATTTGCGGCCGGTGAATATTAGTGGAAAACAAATTCAGTCTACACCTGGCATCAGGTTAAGCAAACTATTACAATGGGGTTATGGAACGGTGTTGGAATGTTTTCCGATCATTCCTGACGATGTTATCTTCGAGAAAGCGGAACCAATATTGGAACGAAAATATGACACACTCATACCAGAAAGAGAATCCAGGAAGCACGTACTGTATGTGCCTTTCTACAGGGTTGGTGCTAAACAGAATGATCAGGTAGAGTATAAAATATGTTCTAGGGAACTAGGGTTGTCTCCTTCACCGGTCATTGCAGCATGTATCCGACAGGAACTTTGACTATAAAGGAAGGAAATGCCTTGTTGGCTGAGTGATATCAGTCCAGAATTGTTGGGGCTCAATATATTCTCTGATAGTCATGCGCCTATCAAGTACATGGAATCAGTATTACTGGACTTAACATATGCCCATCTCTTAACGAGATGTCTCAGCAGTACGATATTCACCTCATATGGGCACAAGGTTACAAGGACATCTCCAGAAGCTGCAAAAAGGATGGGATGGCAAGACTAGGGACTACCTTGCAAGTCTCAAAGGACCTGAAACGGGTTGCCTGATCCCTAGTGGCTTGTAAGGATATCTAGTGTGGAAGCATATGTAAACAGATACATGTAAAGATTTAGGCCGGTTGCTTCTGCTTCGGCGGCAGCTAACGGCGTCGGCGGCAAGACCAGCGTGCTGTAAGTAGGACTGGCTGTTGGTGTTGTAGCGTGTGGAATTTCGTCTGGTTGTTGTTATGCAAAATTCAAATTGTCGTTGAACTCCATAAGTTAATTCTTGGGAAGTTGAGCTGACTGCGGCGGCGTGATAAAAAACTTAAAACACGGCGGCGGCGGCTTAAAGGTCTAGATACATAGATTGGAACAAAGAAAATCTGGCCGACATTAGATATGAGGAAATCTCTGAAACTTCTGCCCATATTTAAGACCAAGTTCTCAAAGCTTGTATCTACATTGACGAGACACTGTCTGATTGAGAAGTTGTTACGATGAGGATAAGAACGAGTTTACTCAGAATCTTCTCTGCATGTATGAGGAATATAGGCTATGCAATCCTTCTTCTTTAGGGACCTAGGAGAATGGCCCCATTAAAGCGTCTACAGGATTCTGAGCTTCTTGGAGCAAGCTTCAAGGTTCTTTGGCGGGGCTATCGCTTAATCTCGTTAGCCCATAATATCACAATACATTTAATGGTCTGAGTGGGACATGTGTCTATTTTCACCATCACCTAACCTATCAAAAATTTGTATTCAAACCTTTTTATAGTACACCCTCACGTTTGAAATGTCCTTGATGTATGTCCTTTTCGTTATTTTTATACACCTAATTAAATACGTATGATAAGACTCTGACACCAATATGTTATATTTACCATGAGTTTGGGAACAAAAATTTAATATATTCTTCCTAGGCAAAATGCGAATATGAAACCACATGTGACGTATAGTTGAAATAATGTGACAAATGTTCAAACAACTAAATATTATTCACAAGTCACAGTGGTCACGTATCTATTAATATATAAATTTGGATGCGTTTTCTAAAAAGATATTAACGGCCTTATCACACAAGTCACAGTCACTTCACTTGACAGTGTCTAAACTTAAATCATTCGTCAGGTTCTTAGTTTAATCAAGAGATAATTTCGAAAATAGCATGAATGTTCAAATGATATACATGATCATATATTTAATATAGGCACACAGAAGTAATTCGATATCATTCATACGCCTTAGTGGCATGGTTATGGTGCAAATATGTTAATAACACTTATACGCCACACTGGTTGTTAAATGGAGAGTCAGGTCACTGAAGATTGTTAGGATTTGATTGGTATCAATGTCTTTGGAATAGAGAAATACCTTTCTTACTTGACTAAAATGAAATCATAGAATTAATTTCTCTGAGATTTCGTTGCTCCACAGTAATGGTGAAGCAGAAAACCAGTTTGTAAGAAACAAGATCAGAATAGAAAATAAAACAAAGGGAGGAATTAGAAATGATTTCGAATTTGTTTTATTTTCTTAGATTAGTTTTGGAAAGAATCTTACCAGTATGAGAGCAACATTATAACAGGTTGCAGATAAATCTGTATTTGCGGAAATTGTATTTGCAAAATATACGAGGGCGGATCAATAAGTCCGTGACTTTTCGAACCTCCCTCGTAGTTATATGAAACGCAACACTGCTCCCATCAAGTACCACCTGTTAATAGACTACTGTCAAAGACTACTATTATTTACTTTGCGTTTAACAGTTGTGCAAAACATACAACCTCGTGAATTTTTTTAAAAATGGAAAAAAGTGAATTTGGAGTGCTCATTAAACATTATTTTTGCGAAAAAAACCATCAATCAAACTGAGGATAAGCTTAATAAATACTATGAGGACTCTACACCATTGATTTCATTGGTAAAAAAGTAGTTTATTGACGTTCGTTGTGGTCGCGCAAGTACAAATGACGCTGAACGTTCCGGAAGGGCAATTGAGGTCAATACTCCCGAAAATGTCAAAAAATTCAAGATATGGTGTTGGCCGATCAAGTGCGGGAGATTGTTGATGCCATAGGCATTTCATATGGCAGTGTGGTTTCGATTTTAAGTGATCACTTCGGTATAGGAAAGCTGGCTGCAAGATGGGTGCCGCGTTTGCGTTTGTTTGGAGTTGTTTAAATGCAATTCGAAAGAGTTTTTGCGGCGTTTTGTAACTCTGGATGAAACATGGATCCATTACAATACTCCGGAGACCAAGCAGCAGTCTAAACAATGGGCGTCTCCGGGTGAACCGGCTCCGAAGAAGGCCAAGGTAAGTTTGTCGGCCAATAAGGTGAAGGCAACAGTTTTTTGTGATGCACGCTCAAAAGGAAAAAACAATAAACGGCGAATATTAAGTTATTTAATAACTTAAGAATAAGTTATTTTTGCACGGGTGCACACGTGTGTAGTATCAATTGCAAAATTCCATTAATTGGACCACGAATTGGCACCTCATCCGCCATATTCTCCGAATTTTTAGACCTTGAAAAATACTATTTTTTGGAAGGGATAAAAAAATTGGAGTAACGTTGGACTAAGTGTATATTGAGCTAGCTAAAAGGAGATTACGTTGAAAAATAATTTTAAAAAAACTGCGTTTAGCGACGAATAGGAATAGGTAAGATTATGAGACATATCAATCATACGTCACAATGATACGTTAATGGTTAATTTAATAAATGTTAATCATACGCAACAGTGGACAATCCATATATTTCCAAATACGTATTTTGGTGCTAATGTTTCAGTACCACCGAATTCTAGTGAGAATACACTGAATAACGCAAAGGGACATAAAATATCACTCAGGTTGTGTCAGCAAAATTAAAGTAGTGAATTACGTACTTAACTCCCCTGCTGTGTACTTGTATTTGTGCACCTGTATTTGTGTGCATCTAAAAGTATGTTATGATAATATAAATAATAAATATGTATATCTTATAAATTGTGTCATCTTTCTACTTTCGAGTATTTCACATAAACTACATGAGTAGCTAAGTGTGCAAGTATTTTCTAAGCAAAAACGTATTCAAAACTCTGCAGGCAGTCCTTTTTAAATTGGCGATGCGTAGCGAAAGTCAGCATGGCTAACAGCCACTACTCCTTCAAAAATTTACACAAAAAACATAGAAACTCATAAGTTTAACATCTAAATGTTCACAAGAGCAGTTGAAGTGTACTTTTCTAAATTTCCCCTGGAGTGTAAAGTGATTCAGGGTAGAATTGTAGCTACATATACAGTTTCTATGTGTGCATAAAATAGCTCAGCATGATGTCCTCTCCTCCACACATTTAACATCGTACTAAGTGTTAAAAGAAGTTATAATAACGATGCGAAGGTGAAGAAGTATACTAGAGAAATTAAATTAAAAAACTTTAAAGAAATCGCTTAAATGTGTGGTTAAGGAAGATATATAATTTTCTTCAACCATAGTGATGATCTCGCTTTGAGAACTGCTACCATTCGCCTCACTCGTTAATATACATATATATATGAACATTAATGGGAGTCTAGATTTTAACTAAGTATTCGCCGGAGGCAAGGTAGGAGACATCATTATGTTTATGAACTCATTCATTATATTGCACATTTATTAAGTTGGTAGTTGGTGTGCTTCATGTCTTCTTCCTTCTAAGTTCTTGGTGTTTCTGAACTAAAATTTTTCTACTCACCAACAAAAAAGATAGAGAGCAACTAAACTTATGCTCTAGTTTTTGCCACTTAAAATGCTACTCCAAAAAGTATGCTTCAATTTTATTAGATTTGCATTGCAGAAAACTATGCTTCAGTTTATGTTTGTACACAAAACTTAAAAAAAAACAGGTAAAAGCATTTCTGAGATTTATGGATATGACACTGCAGAATATGAAGGGGGTATTTCTGAATAATTGCAGAAAACTTTATTAAATTTTGCTGATTTCTTTTAGATGTTTTTAGGATATACATGATAAGGTGAAATATGATTTGTCCATTAGGATGTCTGCTTTAAGTAATTATAATTTAAAAGTTGTTTGCTCATTAGGATTATTGCAGAATATTTAATTAAAAACTACAGTAAACATTTGCATTTGTTATTTTTCATAATTAGTTAAAGAACGTGCTATGTAATGGTTCGTACACATAAAACTTAAGAAACTTTTAATAAGCCAAATTTTCATATAAAAATAGTGCAAAAACCTCTCTTGTTTACTATAAATATGACCCCATGTCCTTAGCAAGGCATCAGTACAAGCATTTCGTACTTAAAGCTTGGTTAGTTTACAAATTCTTAAACTAAAACATAATTTTTATGGCTAATTAATTTTATATTAATCATACTCCATGGTGGTAAGGAAGTGAGAAACTGATAACATAGAAATCATACGCCACAGTGGTAAAATTATTGGTAAAAAAATCCATGTTAATCATACGCAGCGGTGGCAAAGTCACATCTTGTGAAATACTTAGTTTGGCATTGTAATTACAAACACCGAGATCTAGTCATTATATTTACAATCTAATATAATATGGCTGCTCCTTTATTAAGGCTCTTACGCGTAAAACCAGTGGTCCTCCAACTGGCGTTGTGTTTCTTAAAGATTCGTCGGTGAACATATTATTGTAAATGCATTTTTGACGAAAATTTGTCGCTATGTCTTTAGACATTAGACCGACTCATATTGTATTTTGGGGGAGATCGTGTTTTTTGTCAACCCTTCAAAATGTACCTATGTTTGTTTTCCCAAAATATTTCGTGTCTAGCATTAAGATCACGTGAACTGGACCGTTTTTGACAAAGGTACTTTTTTTAGTGTTTCACAGAAATTTGCACTTTAGCTAAAGACAATGTATATAGTATTGGTATCGTGTGAAAGGGGTTTTTATGGCGCGTACAACGGTATGCGGTTCAAAGTCAAAACATATCCTTACACACCCGTTTTCAGGGATATCCTGCAGATATTACGTTCAAGTTATTCATCATAATCTCACGAAGATACTAAACATAATGGACTCTACTTATTTGCATACTTATAAATAAGGATGTTAGTTTATTTATTACACTAAACAATTTATTATGTTTTTAATAAATACATCAAACAAAATAACTGAATTCCTAAGGGCAGTCACGCAGACAGACAGATGGGCCACATTAAGAGATAATCCAACAAGGGCAGTAAAAACAAAGCAAAGCAAACAAACAAATAAGCCTAAAGGTGCTAAGACTTGAGATAAACGAACAAAATCTGTAAATTAACACATAGACGTAAACAAACAAACGCAGAAATAGTAAACTTGGGGTTTTTCTTTCACGACCACTTTCTTCAAAACACAATCATTTCCGCCAACAGCATTAGGCGTTATATCCTTCCTTTCATCCTTCCTGTATTTTCATAAGCTTTCATTGTGATGAGTTTATTATTGGTCTGTTGATAGTGTTGATTCTTTACGCAGATATTTTGTTCTATTGCCTTTTGTTTCTTTTCCATGTGCCCGATACGAAGTAAGGAACAGTTGAAGTATCTGTTTTGCGAGACCGTGTTCATGCATATTTATATTTGCCACAAAAGATGTAAGTGCTTTAGGATAATCACAAATAAATTTATATTAAGAAAAGGTATACAGTGTAACAAATAGTCAATTTGGTTCTTTCGACGTCGAGTCTATGTCGCTACGTTATGAGTCGTTGTTAGAGTTTCTTGTCCAACACCTTTTGTGGTAGTGCATTTTCGATTGGTCGCCCATACAATACAATGCTAGAGTTTTGATGTTTTTGACCCCGTCAATGACGAATCCTCCTTCTCACATATTATAGTTTAAACGACCTTAAAGCATGGGGTAAATGCTGTTTATTTAATTTATTTGAACAGTACATATTTACATTTCAAAAACAAATTCAATATTATATTTTAACATCATGTGTCGTATGAGTGATATAACCAGATACAACACATGACTTTCCAAATATCAATCATACGTCAGGGTATGCAGGAAACAAAAGAAATTTATAATGAAGGCCAGCAAAATTTGAAAAAGTACACTGAGACTAGAGTATACATTTCTACTGAGTTGAATTAGTGATCTACTATTATTATTTTGGGGATATATGAAACTTATTAAAAACCTTGGACCAAATAAAATTGATTTTTTCCAATAGGATGAATATTGAAAATATTTGAAGCTGATTATTTGCAATTTGTTGCTAATTTTTACACCATCTGACGTATGAGTAATATTACATATGACATACAACTTCAAAACTCATATGTCAGTTTATACAACCAGTTATTGAATATATGAATAACCATACAATATATTGGACATGAAGGAAAATTTACAAAATGAAACATATACCACAAAAACGCATCGAATTCTAACATTATGTGGCGTATAAATAGCATGACATAAAAAATAATAATCATACGTCATGATATATATTAATTTTCAAATCTGACGTATGAGTAATACTACATATGACCAGTGGTTGAATCTATGAATAACCATACATTCTATTGGATACTAAGGGAAATTTACATAACGGATTCAGTTTAACGGAGTCATATCATACATAGTTTACAAGTTTTACATCGGGATTTCTGGCCTAATGAAACAGATACCAAAAACACACATCGAATTCTAACATTATGTGGGGTATAAGTAGCATGACATAAGAAACATTAATCATAGGCCATGATATATATTAAGCTTCAAATATGCGTTGTTACAGAGCAACGTTTCGTTAATTAGCGGTGGATTCAATTAATAACCTTACAGTTAATAGGGTGTCTCTGTAAGAATGCACTTTTTCATTTTAATATAAAAATACAAATTTTTGTAAGACAGTTCTGATTTTTTTATTGGATTGTAAAGAAGACATGTTCCGATTAAGTATGGAATAAAATAACCGTCAAATGGTGGCCTCCACGGATCTGATGACAGTCCGTTACTCTTTTCATGAAATTTTCCCTGAATTTTTCGCAGAGATGTCGCTGTATCTCGCCGATGACGCGTTGTATCTTGGATTTTAGCTCAGGAATTGTTTCTGGTGTATTCACCTAAACCGGAGATTTCACACAACCCCAAAGAAATAAATCTTACGGCGTTAAATCGCATGATCTTGGTGGCCAGTTGACATCAGAATTTCTTGAGATAATTTGGTTTGGAAATCGTTGCTGCAATAAAGCGATTGTTGCATGCACGGTGTGGCAGGTGGCGAAGTCATGTTGAAACTACGAGTCGTCCAGATCCAAGCTGTTGAGTTGAGGCTACAATAACTCCGTTATTATGTTCCTGTAACGACTGCCGTTAACAGGTACTGCAATTTCGGCCTCATCTTCAAAAAAGTAAGGCCCAGTAACGCCGCCTGACTAAAATCCGCACCAGACAGTTGCTCGTTGTGGATACATTTGTTTCTCATGGGTTGCATGAGGATTTTCTGAGCCACAAGTTCAACAATTTTGCGTCGTCACGAAGGCATTCAGATGGAAATGCGCTTCATCGGAGAATATGATTTTTTTTCCAATATTGACTTTGCGTTCAATTTGCTCCATTACCCGTTGAACGAATTTGCCGGCCCTTTCTATGGTCTGCTGGTTTGATCTGAATTTTGTACGCGTGAATGTGTGAGTCTTTTAACAAAATTCTCTGCGTAGCGCTTCGTGAAATTAGATGGTGTTGAGAACGATACCGAATTGATGTTTTCGAGTTTTCGGCGACACTCTCGTTTAGAGCAGCAATGTTTTCTAGAGACCGACCAGTACGTTGACGCACAGGTGTCTGAATATCCATAACCGACCCAGCTTCTTAACATTTTCGACTGATTTTCGAATGGTTGACACATTAGGTGCACTTTCTCGACTGAAATTTCTTCGAAGTTTGCGAGCGGTCTTAGCATAACTTTCCAAAATTTCCCAATTATAACGCGTTCTTATTTCGTAAAGCGATCCGTTTTTAATAATCGGAATAAACAGATGTAACAGCTGCCAAAATTTCAGAGTTGCCACTTGCAAAAAAAAAAATTGAAACGGAATTTAAAAAGTGCAATCTTACTGAGACACCCTTTGCAAAATCTAGCTAAAAAATAGATTCTCCATTTCTTTGACATAACATCATTTAACTCAAAATGTCAGTTGTACCTTTTAATAATCAAAAAAACAAGATCTGAAGTTAAGTGAAATGCTAATTGATCTAACTAGATATTTTGACAATTTTGAGTTTAGATGGTCTATAATTTACAATGTTTCTTGGATATTTGAATATCAAAAATGGATAAAACATTAATTTAAGTGGTTTTTAGACATTTGTTGAACGATTAGGTTCAGGGACAGATTTGACTTTTGGTATGACTAGAAAGGTATGAAATAATTCAGTGAAATTTCGGAGAAATGTTGAAAAGAAGTGTCTTTAAAATTATCTGGAAAAAGCAACCATCATCAGAAATAAGATTCCCATTTCGTCGTATATACTCTAAAACTGTCGTCTCAAATCTTATATTCTCATATTTCTCTTATATTCTTTAGTCGAACCGAGAAGCTTAAAAATAGGTTATCTCATTTTTAGGACATTGATATTGACAGGACAGGACTTAATAAATTTGCAGGAAATGGTGGGTGAACCGGCAGCACCCATCATTAGAGAGCCCAGAAACGAAATATAAAATTAAGATTCATGGTAGCATGCAAGAATGCACCTAGAAGTATCGGATATATAGGAGGTGCTCAGCCACTGTACTGGGCCCCGCCAGACCACGTGTAAATAATGTAATTACATAAAAAGTACACTGAAGAAGAAACTGGGAAAGTACAGCCTTGGAGAGGACACAAAAATATATAAACTCGTCTTTAATGCTTTATAAACAATTGGCTCAAGGAATGCACGAAACTCTCAGGACAAAAAATGCATGTATTTATACAGAACAAATGCAGAAGAATTTACTAGGCCAAGTAATAATAATTGTAAACAATTGCTGATAGCGTCATCTTCGTTGCGTTATAAAACAGTTGAATTCGAGGGCTTCCGGGGGACCAACAGCATTTTGTTAATATCAAAATCCAAGAAGAATAAAGTTCTGTCTTTTTTCCATTTCATCTCCTATAGTATCCGTTTGAAATCATATTAAATATTAACATAACTTCAAACTTTATTAAAGTTTAATAAACCAATTCTCGTTACGATACTATGAATACCCATTCTAGCATCACCTACCCTCGTTTGAATCGCCAAAACCCATCAAAAAGATGAAAGTAAATTCTGTACATTGTTTCCTACCAACACCACCACCTACATACCAGTTTGAATATCTTTCCACGCTCCAGCAATCAATGCCGAAGGGCAATCATGGAAAATAGCATAGTTATCTTTGCTTCGGAAACTAAAAACTACAAATAATTTTATTTCATCATGATTTTCCGTAGGCCTTGGCATTAATCACTAACAGAGTTAAACGAAAACGTGAAAAAGGCTGAAGGTCCTTGGCACAGCCCTCTGCACCAAACTTTAATAACCCCTGTACTTGAATGTGTGCGTAGAATCTAATGACTGCTATAATGTTGAGGTAATATTTGTTATCTTTAGCTGCTAACTCGTTTTACATATGTTTTTGGTAATTATCGTACATTTAGGCCATATTGTTATTTGTGAAATATAGCAACATTAGTGTTTAGTAATATGGCATATAAGTTTTGACATAAAACGGGTTACATTTAATAAAATTATGCTCTTAAACGCCAGATTAGCAGCGACTGCATAGCTCGAAGTAATTGTTATAGTTGCTCTTAAGTTATTCCCTGAAAAATATTTTGATATTAACTACAATATAGTTTCAGTAACAAAGTTTCCTTAGAGTTTCTTGATTATGGCAAAAATTATTGTTACTTATACGTCCCAGGGGGATTCAGTTAAGTTTAAGTGGTCAACTTTTGTTAAGTTAGTTTGGATATATGTAAAAGCCTAACAAGAGCTAATGAGTCTTAGGAAATATCTCTAATTAATTTATTATTATATCTATGTATAGGTTTAAGTTTAAAGTTCCCTTATGCTAAATACTACTCAAATTATTATGACTTATACGCCAAAGGGGCCAAAATCTTACGTTGTTTTAAAAATCCTTAATAGTATTCAATCACATATGGCTGGAGGTGATAAAGGTTTAGAACCTATATTATTTACAAAATTGATCGCAATCTTAAAGCTTTATCTGCTGGTTAGATCCAAAATTAGGATAACCAAATATCGGTACAAAGGAGGTTTATTTTGATAAAGTCAAATAAATAAATATTTTATCATTTCATCCCATGAAGGCACAGGGGAGAGCTATTCGCAATCAGTGGGCTGTGTGATGTCTAGTTTTACACTCTCTGATTGGGGCCAGCAATTTTGCACCGGTTCCGAATAAAGGTTCGAGAAATTTTTTCATGGTTACAGCTGTCGAAACAAATTAGAGGTGGCCAGAGCAGGGATCGATATAAGGTTCTCATATACAAGAGTCGCACTCATTAGCTATTGCATTACCGATGGCCAAAGTTAAATGGCGCCTCATTAAAATAAAATGTACAAGGTGGCGCAAAAGTTATCACCCAATGTTCTTTTGCTGTATTTTTTTTAAATGAAAAACTTTGGTTTTGCTTGTGAAATTTATTTATTTAATCCATTACAATTTATTAAATCAAGTTTAGAAAATGATATCAGCCAAGTGACCGGCTGATCGTTTTATGGCATTTTCCATCACTCTTGCCAGAACTTCGGGCGACAAGTTCCCGCATTATTGGCGAATATTCTCCTTAATGGCTTCAACAGTCTGAGACTTGTTAACGTAAATCCGCGACTTCAAAAAACCCCATAAAAAGAAGTCTGCAACGGTTAAATGGGGTCATCTGGCCGGCCAGTGGAAATCAACAAAACGAGAGATCCAGCGACCTGGAAGTGCTTCCTTCAGAATATGGGGCAGTGCTCATCCTGTTGGAAACACATGTTCTCCAGTATCAATTAATCCAATTGAGGAAGAAGAAATTCGGTAGTCATGGCTCTGTAGCGCGCCTCGTCCACACTCGCTGGACAAATGGCTGGATGACTCCTCCAGCATAACCAGCACACTACGCTGCAACTTTAAGCGGGTGTAATGGTTCGTCGTGGGTGATACATGGATTTTCTGTGCCCCAGAAATGACTATTTTGTTTATTCAAGTAACCGCTAAGATGGAAATGAGCCTCATCGCCCATGGTAATTGTCTATGAAAATCGACCGCCTCTTCGTTGAGATTCAGGATGGCTTGAGCGTAGGTTACACGCATTTGGCGGTCAACAGCTACCAGCACTTTGTAGGGGAACATCTTCAAATCTATCACCAAAATTCTGGGAAGGGACCAACGGCTAATACCCAGTTGCGTGACGCGTCGTGTGATCGATGTTCCGGGCTCCTCTTTGACATAATGGACAACAGCAGCGATATTCTCAGCAGAAATCACGTAACCGCTAAGACGGAAATGAGCCTCATCGCTCATGATAATTTTCGACGAAAAATCGTCCACCTCTTCCATTAGATTCAGGATGGCTTGAGCGTAGGTTACACGCGTTTGGCCGTCAACAGCTAATAGCTGATGCACTGTCTACACTTTGTTAGGGCACATCTTCAAATCTTGCACCGAAATTCTTCATATGAACCGGTTAATACCGGTCTACCCAATTGCGTGGCAAGTCGTTTGGTCGATGTTCCCGGCTCCTTGTCAACATCTTGGGCAACAGCAGCGATATTCTCAGTAGAATGGCTACTCCGGGGCTGGCCAGCCTTGGAAAGTTCTCGCGTAGTCCCAGTCTCTTCAAGGCGAGTGGCCAAACGTGTATGTTCAGTTGGTATCTGACGGCCGGGAAATCTCCGACGAAATTCACGCTGCACCAACACAACCGACAAATTGTTGCTCAAAAAAAAAATGGAAACAATTATTCGGCTTTCTTGCGGAGTAAACCGATTCATGGCTTGTCGATTTGTATTCTGCGTTTGTTTACTTCACAAATGTCAAAAAGGGGTTTCCAATAGGGTTATTACTTTTGCCCCGCCTTGTATAACTATTGAGGGTTTGACTTAGAGAAGGTTGAGCAGAAGCGGCTGCCAGTATTGACACACGTCAACTAGATTAAAAAGATTTCACCCAGACGAATCAGGTTATAATCCCCAATATCATGCAGAATTATTCCCCGAGTATGTGAAAAGTACAATAAATAGATAGACCGAACTAAATATGCCAAAAATATCCCGCACCCAGTAAAAACATTGAGGTATAAAATAACATAAAACCAACCATTTGCACAGTATTACACTCCCACATAGTAATGCTTACATATCTGCTCAATCATTCACTGTACAAGACGAACAGAAACGAATTCTTTACTAACATCAAAGGTATAAATCGAGAGAGAGAGAGACACAACCAGAAAACACATTTATTTAGAAAGACATCAAAATGAACGTAAACATACTTTCAAACAAATACACACTTGTCTATATACGTGAAGAAATGTTCCAATCATCAGATAAAAATGCGTCATGCTAAACTAATTTCAAAGATTCAAATGAAGAGTCACTTGTGGTGCGTGTCTTCGCGATACACTGTTTTTAACCCATACACGCGATCCTCTTTTCCTGCTCCTCCGACTACTCTGGTAGTCGGGCTGCTGCAAACTCTCTGGGATCTGTCTTCCTGATATCTAGAACAGTTCAAATACCTTATATTGACCCCCAGCATTTGTGTTGTTTTAGATGCCAGGAATATAGATCATAGAGAGTTTATAGCAGTCTGAAGCAATTATGACGTTTTAATTTAAACTTCTACTATACCATGATTTTGTTCCTCTGACTACTCCGGTAGTCATGCTGCTATAAACTGTATGCGATATATACAACATTCCAAATGCATTGTATTCACCCCCAATACTTGCGCTGTTTTAGATGTCAGGAACACAGATCGCAACAAGTCTGGAAACGGCGGTACCCGAAGCGATTATGACGTTTTAAGTTACTATACCATGATTTTTACCTCAGCATCCTATAGTTATTTCATAACTTGTTTATTTTATTGCTCAAGCTTAAGAGCATCCTCATGATTCCTGGCAAACCGTAGAACAATTTCAGATCTCGCCACAGATGTTTATCAGCGGTTTTTGGAATGCTGCTCCTGAAAAATTCATCAAACTAAATGCAAATTGAGAATCATCTGAATTGAGAATTTTCCGCTATGCGAGTATTGGAAAAATATCGCAAGCAAAACATACAAGAAAACATTTTCAAACAACTCCCCCCCATTAGAAATGATTTTTGTTGTTGTCAAAAAGACAACACAATGTTTACATTCAATTGTTATTGACTGTTCTTTCGTCGTACTCAACGTTCATCAGTGATGATTTATTTTTATAGTTATTCGGCCTTTTTAACCTTTATTATAAACCTAGATCTTTGAAGTCTACTTTGAAATTACCATCTTTTGAATTTAAAGTAACCAATTTTTTTTTGTTCATCAGTGTAGAAATTATATTGATACCTTCAAACGTGAACTACCGAACTACCGTGATCATAGGAATACGTATTTGGACATTTCCATCAGATAGTTGTTATTCCAGAACCGGCCATATATGATATATTATTTCCTAAAATATTTGTAATAGTGACAACAAAATGCTATTTAATCTGAGATTGGTATATTGTGAGATTGTGTACTGACTTCATGATTTACATTTATCATAGTCGATGAGTAACAAGTTTTAGAAGGCTTTTTATCAAATATTACAAAATTAATAATACTTATACGACACATGGGATAAATACAATTTGTAGCGTATACAACGTGTGGTACAAGGTTTTCTAACTGATGTTTGTCAAATATTGGTTTTAGTACTTGTGGTACTAGTAATACTTTAGAAACTCGTTTTTTTCTTTAAATATTCTGACTGCAAACAATTCGGTTACAAAACATGTTGAAATATCTGCGAGATATTTTGTAACAATATATTTTTCAATCCGTAATGTAAAAATATAGGAGGTTTCCTATTCTTTTCAAATCACGAACTGTGTGAATAATTAAAAATGTTCACGCGCTTATACTTTCACACCTTGCAGGTTGAAAACTGCAAATTTTACTTCAAAATTACTTCAATATAGTTCCATTTGTGCACATAGGCCACCAATTCACTACTCTGACGTCAGTAATCCTGTTGAAGCTAAACGCGAAATTGTGGTGAGATTTACATATGTCGATGACAGGACTTTGCTGTGATTATTTTGTGGTAAAGTATGAATTTGACTGTGGAGAAGAATTTGAATGTGTGGAGGGTAACAGTGATTGATTTAAAATGCTCTTAATAAAGTAAGAGAACATTTCAAACACAAGACTCTTAACCAAGAAATACATTTCTCTTTAAGAGGAAAGTAACAGAGTGGTGGAATTAACGCTCTTTAATCTCATTTTACTGAGAAGAAATTCTCAGATTACTACTGTAAAGAGAAAATGAAAGAAGGGCAACAGCAAAGTGAGAGAAGATTGCAATAACAACGAGAAGGAAAAAGTGGCGGAATTACGGCTGTTTAGTATCATTTCACGGAGAACAAATTCTCAGGTTATTTCTTATATATGGACTTAAGTAAAGCGAAATCGAGAGAAGGACAATAGTAAAGTAATAGGATACTGAAATAGTAGAGAAAAGGAAGAGTTAGTGGAATCACAGCTCTTTATATATCACTTAACGGAGAGTAAATTCTAAGGTTACTACTTATATATACAAATTACGAGAAAACGAGAGAGGAAAACAGGTAACTCCTAGTCTCAAATAATGGCGCAGGAAGAATATGCAACAAGTGTTTATTTTTGTGAATACTGTGCGAACCATAGAGTATAAATTTCAATAATTCCTTTGAGAATTTTGAATAAGAGTGTATTATAACAGCGCTGACAGTATGACACTTACGTTTTACTCCCTTTTGGCAGTTATCAGTTTCTGTTGATAATGGTGTAGTGGTAGCAGAGGTAAAACAGTATCTTATAACAACGAATTAAAAGGTGTAATTGAGAGATATTCTCCCTGTTTATGGTTATCGTTGTTGAACTTCGCGTTCGAATATAAAAAGTGTTGTAGTCCAACAGTTTAACAAAACTGGGGCTGACAATACATTAGGGCAATACATACATAGGGCTGACATTATACTTCGTTCAAAATTTTATAAAACTCAACAAGGCATATCAGCGAAATACTTGCGAAGGGTGTAGTATTACAGTATGATAGTATCCCACCTACTTCTGAGTCACCTGTGGAAGCATTGGTATAACAGTATCTTATAACATAGAATTTAATGGTGTAATTGTGGTATATTCTCCCTATTTATAGCTGTCGTTGTCGAATTTCGCGTTTGAATATAAAAAGTGTTGTAGTATAACCGTTCAATATATTAACTGTAAAAGGACAGTACTAAGTTTCCGTGCGAAAGTTGACACAACTCAACAAGAAATATCAGCAAAATTTCGACGAACATGTTCCGCGAGTGCAGTAATAAGATTTTCACGCGAAACATCAGCAACATGTGTCGAAGAAAATTTGAATATTTGTAAGACAAATTTATCTACCAACTACATAGGGCAAAATTTATCTACCAACTACATTGTAGGACAACTTGTTGTCTACTCTCATTGAAATTATCAAATAAAAAATCAGTGAGTGTTCGAACTCACGGGCGATGTGTTAACACGTTTTTGTTACACGATACCTTTTCGATTTCTATGACCACATTAGTAAATGTTGCATTGGAAAATAAAAAAAGTATAGTTTTTGTGCTGAAGGCTCTTTTGCTATTGCACTTTCTTTTTTGTTACATTTTCTTTAACATTAGAATTAATAATGTTTAAATAAATAAATCAATATTTAGCTCACTGAAATAATTGTTTTTATTTGTCAGAAACAAAGCGACGACAGAAAGTATTGAATAGTATAGAGAACTTATTGCACTCTTTTCCGCTCTCATGTGAAGAGTCTGAGTAAAAGAGCATAAGCGAGTCTTATTCTCTTTATAGAATACTTCAATATAAATGCACCATTTCGACAATGTTATTACATAAAACAATACAAAATGAATACATTTTTCAAAAGGCATCAATGTTTCACACCAAAATTATGAATTGACCAAGTTATGACAAAAACAGAATAATACGATTTGAATCATTTGCCATATGCCGCCATTACTTTTAAGTCATACAATTCGTTCCATGAGTTCTCTATACTATTCAACACTCTTTGGCGACGACGAACTGCTTGTTTGTTCGCTGCCGCTACATCAATACCATCATACTTATTTTCAGGCAGCTATGGTTGTACAACAACCACGTATGTGATGCTAACGCTGTGTGTTGTTTGCATGTGTTCACTTTGATAGATTGCCCTACCCGTGGCTATAGTTGTTAACACATCAAAAAAGAGATTTTTATTGTAAAACAACTTAAACACAGAGAAAATTATAATTGTCAACATCGACACGTTACTGATAAATTTTGCACCGAAAAAATTTATTTTGCTCTGTTTATTTCGTGCAAAGGAACTTAATACCCACCTACAGCTTTTTAGCTGATATTTGGCAAAAGTCAGATCAGGACTCATAGCTTAAAAGTACGATTTTGTGACAGGCTGCTAATGTCGGAGTTTCGTAATATTAACTTGTTTCTATTAATTGTGTCAACTAATCTTCATAATCGTGGCCGTCGGTGGTGCAATGGTTTGGATTGCGCGCCTCTTGTCCAAGAAATTCAGGGGACGATCCCTGTTCTGACCACCTTAAATTTCTGTCGGCGGCGGTCACCCCGCATAGTGTCGGCGACACTATCGAGTATTTAGCCATGAAAAAGCTTCTTAAAATACTATCCGGAATCGGTATAAAACTGTAGGCCCCAATCAGTGAGAAATCAGTGAGTATAAAACTAGAAAGCGCTCAGCTCACTGGTTGTGAGAAGCTCTTCCCAATTCCATCATGGAATGTAAAGGGAAACCATTTATTTATTTTAATCTTGATAATCATATTCAAAATTTGTTTCTCCTTCACACTTTGCTGGTTTTGATGACGGTTATAACATTAGAAACAAAAATCCCTGATAGATCTGCAGAAGTTAGGACAATTTATTACTATAGTCCATAAAATATATTACTTTTTCTGAATAGTGGTTTTATAAAACTTAATATAGGGGTATAACTTTAGAATACTTGGAGTTGGCATAGATTTTGTGGGTAAAACCACTTTTTATTACATTCAGATTATTGGTGGTTTCTTGTAAAACTATTCTACGGAAAAAAGTAATAGAATTATGGCAGTTTTTTCAATGTATACGTGATATGATGGCGATGTTTAATATAACTGGTGATTGGTCCAACTGTTATACAAGCCACCAACATCATAACTAAAAACATCATATATAAAAACAACTGTTACATTTTCATTAGTTTTATATTTATAATGCTTTGCTAAAGAATCTCCTGTATTCTAACTGTAATAAAAATATTCGTATCCCTTCACTCAAACTGTTCTTATCCAAAAGTAAGAGTAACACCCTAGAGGGTCCATTCGATTACACTGTGATAGTTTTTGACCCGAAAAAAATGAACTTTGATGAATCCTTTTCGAACTATTAGGTTGGAGTCAGTCCCCTGAGCGCGAAAGTACATTTGCAAGTGCCAGATTGGCTCCAGTTTTTGAATATCATTACAAAGGCCATTAAAAACTCTTTAAATCTGCATATAAATATATTACATTTTATTAACCCATTGGGGACAAATTTAAAAAATACGATTTTTTAACCTCACTTTTTTACTAAAAATCTGATTTTCTCAAAAAACAGCCCTAGTAAACCTATTTTCTACCTAGACTCTGGTTGTAGGCAACACTTCAGGCTTTGTTTTAAGGTATAATACTTTGCATTAACCCTTCTAAGACCGGAGATATTGGCGTTGGATTATGAAGATTAGCATTATATTTATGTAACGGTTATTTTTAAAAATTTTTCATTTCTTTGATTTAATTAACTTCAAAAAAAAACGAAAAAAATATATAAAAGTCCAATATTTTGATTTTGAAGCTTAACTTGAGGCCTATGCTAGGAAAATAAATAAAATTTTGGAAAAAAGTAAAAAAAACTTTAATTTTTTCTTGTATTTCAAACTTTGAACATAAATATCTCCGGTCTTAGAAGGGTTAATGCAAAGTTTTATACCTTAAAACAAAGCCCGAAGTGTTGCCTACAACCTACAAGTCTAGGTAGAAAATAGGTTTACTAGGGCTGTTTTTTGAGAAAATTAGATTTTTAGCAAAAAAGTGAGGTTAAAAATTTGTATTTTTTAAATTTGTCCCCAATGGGTTAATACAATGTAATATAATTATATGCAGATTTAAAGAGTTTTTAATGGTCTTTGTAATGATATTCACCGGAACCAGATCGGACCATAAATGTGTGAGATATGGCCAATTATATACTCAAGCTTTAAAGGCCCATATCTCAAGAAGTTGGACCGAGCGCAAACATTTGTTTTTTCTATTTTAATAAGCTTTTTAAGCTCTATTAGACCAAAAAAAATTGGCCTATGGCCGGTAAAATTTGTTTAAATAGCGCAGACTTACCTATATCCATATATACCGATTTCTCAAAAACTGGAGCCAATCTGACACTTCCAAATGTACTTTCGCACTCATGGGACTCCCCCCTAATAGTTCGAAAAGGATTCATCGAAGTTAATTTTTTCGACTATCACAGTGTTATTCATCATTTTCACCAGATGACAAACCTATTAACGTACGACCATTTTTCAATCGCCTACGACGAAAGAGCGCTTATTTCGATTATGTAGTTTGCATTTTAATATAAAACATAGATAATAGAAAAGCATATTGCTTTTGTTATATCTGTGCCCACAAGGAATAACAACTAAACTCGATTTCAGTCAGTGTTCATCAGGGGATTTTAAAAATTGTAAATCGTTGTCTAAAATCAGGGAATTTTGATGAAACTAATATTTATAAGTTGTATGTTAGCAATTTTATAATATTTAAATTTGAAATTCAATTTATGATGAAGAAACAATTAATTGGAGAGAAGTAAACAAAACAAGTCAACTTTGTCCTAACTCGACTTTAGCTGTTATTCCTTGTGGGCACAGATATTTTGACAATACAAAAGGCAAACAAGAATGGTTAAAATGTTTTTTCAATAGCTTGTGTTTACAGGGAAATTTGCCTATTCCTACCATTTCAGCGCCATCTACAAAATTTCCCTTGACTTTCAAATCCACCACTTATATTTCGCCATTTAGGTTTTCAATTATCTTTGTCTTAAAATAGATAAATAGGTTGTCTAAAATAGTTCACATAACGTCCCATGAAGGGACTGGGGACAGGCTCTCACAATCAGTGAACTGTGAGCTTTCTAGTTTCTCAAACACTGATTGGGACCTACAGATTTATACCGGGTTCGAACGATATTTTGAGAAGCTTTTTAATAGTCGTCGATAGTGTCGCCAGAACTATGCGAGGTGAACGTCGTCAAAAGAAATGTAAAGTTTTCAGAGTAGTGATCGAATCCACGTTCTCATGTACACGAGCCGTTCTCGTGAAAAGCACATAAAGCGTGCCAAGCAGTACATAATGTGTACCAAATGTATTCAAAGTGTACCCAAAAAGGTACATAATTTTTACCAAAAAGTACAAAACGTACAAAAAAAGGCACATAATGTGCACCAAGAAAGTACATAGTGTACCAAAAAGTAAATACAGTGTACCAAAAAAAAGTATATAAACTATGCAAACATTTATTAATGTTTACTAGTTTACGTATGTACGTTCTTGACATTTTGGTACACTTTGTGGAATACTTTTTAGTACATATTTTCCGACACTTTATGTACTTTTTGGACCGAAGTTAATCAAGTTATGACGCGGGAAAGAAATGCGTTTGAATGAATCGCGTCGATTATTTGCTTCTCTTCTACTAGGGTCGCCAAATTGCGCCGGTTTTTACTTCCCTACTTGTACATTCTTTTTGTGGAATTACATTTGGAAGCACACTTATTCTTACACTCGTACTTTTGGTTTGGTTTGTGTCTAGACTAATACATGGCGAGAAATTTCTTGTTTATGGGAAGTTTTCTAGGTGGAGCCTGTTTATTACATATTGTTGTTTTGAACCGAATAAAAAGTAAATTTTGAAAAGCCAAAGTGTAAGAAGTTTAAAAAATAACAATTTCTTAAATAAGTGGGTTTTCTTAAAAACAGTAAATTTTTTCAAAAAATACCTATTCATATTCTTAAACAGAGTACCTTTTGTTTAAAAAGTAATTTTTTTAAATAAGTACCTTTTCTTAAAAAAAGTACATTTTCTTTAAAGAGTACCTTTTATGTAAAACAAAATTACTTTTCGTGGGAGAAGTCCTACTATTACAATTGTACCTGTTCTTGAAAAACGGACCAATTCTAAAAAGGTTCCCGTTTCCTCAAAAAAAAACCTATTCTTCCTTTCTCGTAAAAAAAATCTTTTCTTACAAAAATTCCTTTTCTTGAAAGTACCTTTTCTTACAAATAAAATAATACATTTTCTGTTCTTTTCTTGAGATAAATAGCCTTTCTCAAAATAAATGCATTTTCTTAAAAAAATAGCCTTTTTCTAAAAAGAGTACCACTTCTTTAAAAAGTACCTGTTCTTAAAAAAAATAGTTCTTTGTAAAAAGAGGTAGTAGTAGTTGTCCTTGAAAATGCTTTTGACTATAAGTGATGTAGAATTCCGCAAGGTTAATAAGGAAAGGATAAGAAGCATTCTCAAGGACAACAACTTCCCGAACCATCTTACCTTTAATACTGGAGGTACGGACGTCAACATATGACCAGCAAAACTTATTTTCTCCAGTACATACTTGAACGACTCCTTCGATAATCGAAAACGTCTTTTAAATCTATGGAAGTTGGATATTTTTGGTATTTAAAATCACTCAGTTCAAAACAAGTACAACTTACTCAACTTCAGGCAATGACATTTTCAAAGTTAAATTTTCCGTATAATACAAAACAATTTTCACAATTGACTACTTTTGCCTTCCTCTTTCCTGTTGTTTTTCGTAACAGACAGTCAAAATTTCTCTTCACTCAAATGCCAACAAACAAAACGAGTGGAACCCTAGTACTTCTCTACTCTCTCTCTTACTCTCTTCATTGAATATTTCAATACACGAGCAGCTTTTTGATAGTGTTATTGTACATAACTATACAAATTCCAACCGTGTTGAAGTAAAATTACATAAACTATGCAAAAAGTATGAAATAAGCAAGATATGACGCGAGAGAGAAATGCGTTTGAGTGAACTCCTAGCACTTTTTGGTTCTCTTTTACCAGGGTTGCCAAGTTGCGCACATCTTCTGGTCGTCTAATTCTAAATCGTCTTTGCCATATGCTTACAGCAATGTAAAAAAGAGTAGTAGTCAAAATAGATTCCGATCGAATACCGTGATCCAAAAAATTTCGACTATCGAAATGTTTTACTATACGAAAGTGAACTCGATAACGAATGCGGTGATTTGGCCCAAGAGAAAAAAGCATTAACATCACATTGTGCTATCTTAAATCATTACCCAAACTTTCAGGATACAGCGGTTTTAAATAAGGAGAACAATTGTAAACGTCGTTATATGTTAGAAATGCTACAAATAATTACTACAAAATAAAAATAAAATAAATGGTTTCCCATTACATCCCATGAAGGGACTGGGGAGAACTTCTCACAATCACTGAGCTGTGCGCTTTCTAGTTTTCACTCACCGATTGGGACCTACAGTTTTACACCGATTCCGAACGGTAATTTGAGAAGCTTTTTCATGGCTAGATACTCGATAGTGTCGCCGTCACTATGCGAGGTGACCGTCGTCGAAAGAAAATTTTTAGGTGGTCAGAGCCGGGTTCGAACCCAGGATCTCATGTACAAGAGCCGCGCACACTAACCATTGCACCACCGACGGCCACAAATAATTACTACACCAACATTGAAAAGAATTAACTATAAAACAGATACAGATAATGTAGCCCAAATTTACAGACATTTAATTAGTAAAAAGTAGAACCATTTAAGCACAAATTCTTTATCAATCTAATATTTTTCATTGGGTTAATTTATATGAACTTTTTACGAACATTATTTTTGTTTGTGTAACTTAAGAAAAATTTGGAAATAGGCTGGAAAATGTGTTTGAACATTTTTAAATTGACATAATTTTTTCACAATTGTTATTTTGTTTTAATTGTTAAGTATTGTTTATATCTCCTGATGATGCTACAAAAAGGAATAGCGAAATATCGTGACAAATAAATACAACAACAGCAAATCTGACCTCAAGCTCGAAGAATATTGATTATTTATTGATAAGTATATTTTCTTAAAAAAATTACCTTTTTCGAAAAAGAGTACCACTTCTTTAAAAAGTACCTGTTCATAAAAAGAAGTACTTATTTAAGAATAAAATTGACAATATTATGGCTTCTTCTTACAGAAAGTACTACTTCTTGAAAATAGTACATTTTCTTAAAAACATTCGATTTTAATAAAAAGGATCTTTTCGGGCAAATATAATACATATACTTACAAAAAGGACCTAAAAATATAAATTTTTGTAGAAAAAAATATGTACATTCTATAAAAATAAATTTTTCCTAAAAGAGTTTATCATTTTGCCAAAAGTATATATTCTTAAAGATCCATTTAAATTATCGCATTTTTCAACGGGGGTGTTGGAACTAACTAGTACATAATATATAGCGAAGGGATCTTCGTTCAAACCGGGTTTCCCCTGACACCTCATGTGATTTTTTTAAAGGTTCTAATTATTTGTGAAACAATTTTGAGAGTTTACAAAATACGGATGTGCAAACTAAACAGTATTAAATAAAACAAACCATTTTTTCTAACTAAACAGTAGTATTTTGTCGATCTTATCGCCGATATCGCTAAAACAAAAATTGAATATAATGTCATCTTATGAAACGTCTTTAGAAACCTCTTCTTTTTCCCAAAATAATTAGGTTTTTTTTTGGTTCGACTACACCTACTTAAAATATTTTGACTCTGAATGCTCTCTAATAAACATCACATAAAATTTTTCACTTTTTATTCCACAACAGAATTTTAATAATATTTAATGTTATATTGAGCTAAGTTGTAATTAAAACAAAACAATGTGTACTCCAAATAAATGCATATTCATTCTTAAACAAACAATGGACGACTAATTCATATTATTACACTGTGCGAAATTAAATCCATTAAATATATTATTTTATTTGGCAGCACTTTGCCAGCTCCACTTTATAGCACTCAGGTCTATAATAATCATTTTCATTTACTGAAATGTATTTCGTTGCTAACACAGTATCACACAGTGTGGAAGGGAAAATGTGGTCGTGGTGCTACCACATACTTTAGTATCCTTGTTAATCAACTGTCTTTTTGTTAATCTACTCCCCTTGTTGTTGTGACACCACTCAACCATTAACCATTAACCATTACCCATCCTTTACCCGTTTCCATGAGTTTTATTGTTAAGAATCAGACAAAAACAAAGAAATGTTGAAAAGGACGTTACTGCCAGTCTTTGTCAGTAGGGCGTCTACAATTTATATTTAAATTGTGTGCTTAGTCGTGCATAATCTGCAGGATATGACGACAGTATCCTTCGTACTTTAACATTATCAAAATTTATGCTGAGGTTTATACAGCATTAACATATTAAGAGATTCCTACCAGGATTATGTATGACACTTGTGTTTGTGATATATTCGAAAAAGGACATGTTGAATGTTGGCGTTTATCACGTGGATAGGGTTATGAATTTGTTTGTGATGACGGTGTTACATTTGAGGAGTCATCGGTAGTGGTGTGATAAACTACGTTGCCTCTTGGGGATAAATGTGATATAAGATTATTGTTAACGTTGGCTTTTGAAACACTAAGATAGGTGAATGGGAAAACACCATAAGACGGGTGAGTTGGATGATAACTCCTTAGCTTCAACACATGTTTTAAAATGATATTTGTTGCCCTTGTCCCTTCATGGAATGTAATTTTTATTTTTATTTATTTGTTTCTAGTAGTGGTTCTCTTTACCGCTGATTTGATAAGAAAATTCCACAAAATTAGATGTAGCTTGGCTTCTAGGGTATCTTGTCAACAGTTATGCCGCTTTACCTGGCATTTCAAGCCAAAGTATTGTTACAAATTTCATTATTCCCTCCGTTTTAGTTAATAAAACAAAGTTCGTTTTAAATTACGATTATTAGAGCAGTTTCACAACTTCCTTTTATTGATGTGTTAACATCTATAGCGGCGGAGAGGGACTAAATCTATCAAAGTCAAAATCTGCTAAAACCAGATTTTATGCTGCTGCTAAAACCAGATTTTCTACGACTGCGAAAGAGAATAATGACGTGTTAAACAAAAATGAGCGAGCAAGAGAGCAATGAAAGAGTGGCGTGGCAGGGGTGAGGCAAACGAAATTGTGTCTATAGCGTATGTATTAACATAATAATGTATGTATGTAGATGTGGCTGTTGCTGTTGTTGAACGGAGATATAAAGCATAACCACGCAAAATTTCATTTGCAAGCGCATGGGTTTGCGCAGTCGACGTGATGGTGACATACTAATACATACGTCAGCTTCTTCGTACAAAGTATGTGTGATGTTGTGTGTTTGGCTGTTTCGTTGCTGTTGATATGGCAAACATGTGGTTATGTGACACACGTATACGTCAGGTACTTCGGACAAAGTATGTGGGATGTTGTGTGTTTGGTGGTTTCGTTGTTGTTGCTATGGCCAAACAAAGCGAGTCATTTGATGTTCAGCATTGCCCGGTGTATACAAAAACGAGTAGAAACGGTGTTAAGTTCGGCCGGGCCGAAGCTTATATACCCTCCACCATGACAATTTACACTCACACTCTCCACTCTTTGCATTCCCTTAACAGTTTTTATATTAGGTACCCCCCCCCCCTACAACCACAAATAAATCACCAACATATCAGTAGTAGTAGTAGTTGTTGGTGTTGTTATTTTTTTTTATAGTGAAAGGTAGGACCAATAAAATGTGGGTGCGGAGCACTCTCAGAGCAAAGAGAGTAATGACATATTATACGTATATAAAAATGAGATAGCAAGAGAGCAACGACAATTTTGAGAACTTGTACGAATATAACAATGGATGTATGTATATACAAGTGTCTGTTGCTTTGCATTCTTTGACTTTTGTGGGAATAAAACAAAAAGTATTGAGCAAGAAAATAATGACACATGTGCTTGCACTGGGTCTTTAAATAATTTTAAGTATTAATATTATTTAACTGTAACGTCATCATATGATAGAACGCTGTTTTTTATTTTCCAATGTAACATTTACGAATGTGTTCATAGAAATCGAACAGGTACCGTGTAGCAAAAAGGTGTTAACACATCACCCGTGAGTTCGAACACTCATTGGATTTTTTTATTTATATAGTACAACAGTTTTCTTTATTAAATAAATTATAACACTTATTGTAAAGTTGTGTATTACAATAAGTTTTATATTTTAATATCAACTCGCGTTGCTTACTTTACGGGGTTTAATCACCAATTAACTCGAAATGCCAAAAACTTAGCTATTTAAACGAGTTATGCTTCTCGCCGCCAGGGGCTCTACCAGCTTCTATATTGTTCTAGTGTAACAGATTTTAAAAATAACGTATTTGTTGCCGACTCGTCAACTTTATTTGTGGTAAGGGCATATTTTCAGGCGCTGTATTAATCGCTCTGTTATTTACATGAAGTTAGTTAGTTTGGTCATTAAGAGTAAGTAAAATCGTTGCAGTATGTAATTTCAAGATGTGTGAGCCAAGTAAAATTTGTATTAATACATTTGCATTTATTTATTTTTTCAGTCTATGGAGTACAATCCTTGAAGACTAACAAAACGTAGTAATTATCTAAATCTAAAATGCTTTTAAATTGATTTGGGGCAAAAATTTATCAATATCAAACTTAATATTAATAGAATTATTTTGTTTACAAATCTCAAAGTACAACCAAAAGTAGACAAGTTCTATCTATGAGTAGGAACATGAACGAATTCATTATATCTTGGACAACGAAGAGGGTATAGATGTCAATACAACTATAAGTGGAGGACAATCTATTAGACTGCAAGTTAACTTAAATACTTTACAAATATATACCAATATCAATTTTTTAAAATACCGATTTTATTGGCGATGCCCATCATTAATATTTATGAATGAAACACCACATTGTTCCAATGGCTTTCAAGACTTGCCTTACAATAAAACTTATGGAGTAAACTCGCAGCTGCGAGGCGGCCAACGGACTTCCAAGATTCGGCTGATTATACGGTTTTCGAAAACTGTTTGCAAAAGAGCGATTGTAACGACGGTTGTTTGGCAAGTAGCGCCGTCGTCTAGAAAACATACGTGATCCAGTCATCCTCTTCAAGTTTTCGGAGGAAAATCGCTAAGTATGGCTAAGCAACACTCCTTATTGACGATAACGGTGGTTTCTTGCCCATTTCGACGTAAAATGGGTCTATGATACCGTCATGCTAAAATCCATACTAAACAGTCGATGGTTGTAGATACATCGCCTTCTCCTCGACGACGTGTGGATTTTTCGAGCCCCAAATGCGACAAATTGGTCTGTTAACTCAGCCTCCGATGTGAAATTGAGCTTCACCGGAAAAGTGATTTTTGGGTAAAAATGCTCATCTTCAGCCAAGCGATCATCAACACATTCATCCCAGCGTAAATACCAAATTCTCTCTCTATATATCTGAATCTTTATTGTGTATTTGCATTCTAGTTATTGTGTATTTGCATTCTAGCCTAGCAACATATAAGGAAGCTGAAATTGGGTCAAACACGTCCAGATGAATCCATGTGAATTTGTATGTATATATGCGTATCCAGAGATACGAAAAGATATAGAGCAGCTGCAAAATGTTCTCTTCCTTTCCATCTATAACTGCATATACATATTATCTATAATATGGTTATATCTAATTTATTGCTGTTAGATAATATGATAATTCTTAATTTTTCTGCTTTACTTTTCTATAGTATCACAGAAATTTAATGTGGTTATGCTATTTCTCTCATTACAGGATGAAAAGAATCAATTTCTGCTGGTAAGAATCAATTGCCATGGTAAAAATTGTGAAATATTACGAAATTGCTAGTATTATACAAACTAAGATATATGAGGTTTTCAATCACTCATACTTGACCTATTATAAAAAATTATTATTAATCATACTCATGTTGACCCCTTTGGGTTGTTTGAGGCCACCTAACTAAGTAAAGTAAATATGTTTACTATAATCCAAAGATACTATGAACAACGACACGATATGGTAAAAATTGTGCTTAAAAGATAATATCGTCGTCTTACAAATGAAATCATTTAAGTCGATGTGAGAAACTGCCATTATTTTATTTCATTCTGCTGCTATTTTCCTATACAGTCAATAAATGGGTTATGAATTGGGAAGTTTGTCCACAGTACCCCATACTGTACCGGTGTAACTTACTGTTTCCCATACTGTCACTTAATGGATTATGAATTTGGAAGTTTGCCCACGTACCCCCTACTGTAGCCCTACTAACCACCATGTAGAGGTCATGAATACAAGAGCTTGTTGGACTTAACTAAAAACATCCGAAAAATGCTTTAGCGGTATTCTGTTGTAAACAAATCTAAAATAGATCATGTAGTTGCTTACACTATGTATAATTTTTTAAGTCATGGAAATATTACCATATATGGACACCACTACGTGATAAAAGATAAAAAAAGACCCTGCGTCTCCCAGTTTTGCCCAAAGTCATGCGCTTTTTTTTATGGGCCCCCAAAGATTTGGGGCCTCGGTGTAATTTTTGCAAAAAAGTGATCATTTTGTCAGGCTCGTATCTTGGAAACCGTTCGGATTTTTGATTTACTTTCTGAGGGAAAATTGTAGCTCTTGTAATAAAGAACAAAAACGTAGAAAATCCAAAAACTTCATTTTCAAGGTCAAAATCGCATAAAACTTTAAAAAATTAAATTTGTTACCTTTCAGGTCCTGTTCAGGTCCATAGGTAGCAAACCGTTTAAAATTCAAGGAGGCAATCAACTACAGAAATGTACCTAAGATCTCAATAAACCACTCTCTAGAATATACGAACTTCCTAGGAATGATTCTTATATTGTTTGCTGCGTTTCTTTTTGCGTGTGCTGAGCTTACTGCTTTGCCTGTGCTACTGCGGTCGGTGCGATAGCATAGTATCTTAATGTTGAAGTAAACGGTGTTAAGAATCATTCCTGGGAAGTTCATATGTTCGATAAAGTTGTTTACTGAGATCTTAGGTACATTCTTATAGTTGATTGTTTCCTTGAATTTTGAACGGTTTGATACCTATGGAAAATAAAAATTTTTTAAAGTTTTTTGATTTTATATGTTCACAATTTGTGTTCTTTATGACAAGAGCTACAACTTTCCCTCAGAGAGTAAATCAAAATTCCGAACGAATTACAAGATATGAGCCTGAGAAAATGATCAGTTTTTTCAAAAATGATACCGCGGCCCCAAATCTTTTGGGGCTCATAAAAGAAAAGCTCACGACTTTGGGTAAAACTGGGAGACACGAGTCTTTCTTTTTGCCTTTTATTACATAGTGGTGTCCGTATAGGGTTATATTTTTTCGTGTTGCATTGTGTCATAAATGGTTAAGGATTTTCTGATTGGACTTTATAAGCCTTCATACCGAGGTCGTTATGCAAAATTCTGCGCAAAGAAATTCGAGAAATTTCTAATTGCTGAGAACATTGGCGCGTGAGGGGGTATGCCAGTACGTAGCCTAGCTTTCGGGAATTCATTTACTATACAGCGTTTCTCTAGAGCGGACCACGCGCTGGCTGTGCTAGCGTTAAGTTTAAAGAATTGCTGATTTAGCAACTGTAGCGTGTAGAAGATTCTGCAGTACTTCTGATTGCTCTCGAGTACTGTAAGGGATCTAACACTTTGCGAGATATTGCACTGATCACAGCTTAACTATATCTAAATATCTTCACATTTCTGTGTCCACCTTTGTTGTTCAGCCACCTTATACAATTCATAATCGCCGTGATCTGATGAAATACAGTACTGTGATTAGGAGTCCTATCTCCATTCTTCCATCCGTCCTAGATCCGCCAGCAGTAGTCTTCTCGTTCGCCATCGACTAGGAAGCGCTTCGCTCCTGAATTTTTTTTTTATATAGATGTATAGCAGTTTATCTGTACCATTTTCTTTGAAGTTTGATTGACTCTCTGTACCGTTGTTGAGAATCCCGCTAGCTTTTCATTATGTGCTGGTGAGTTGCTTTGTGATCCCGATATTAAAATAAATAGGTAAATATATTGCTATTACATCCCATATTTTTCTATTGCTCTAACTGACTTGAATCTACAGTTTTGTACCGATTCTGAAGCGTTTTTTTAGAAGTCTTCTAAAGTCTTCTAAGTGTCAGAGAAATCGTTGGAAATCGTTCTCTCTTTTGGTGAGAGAAGAGGGGAGAGTGTGGACAACAATTTGAGGACAACGATTTGCAGACAAATTTTTGAAAGATCTGTTAGATTTCTCTAATTTTTTATTTTTGCTTACTAAATTGGCCGACGGTGGTGCAATGGGTAGTATGCGCGCCTCTTGTACTTGAGATCGTGGGTTCGAACCCGGCTCTGGCCACCTTAAAATTTCTTTCGACGTGTGTCACCTCGCATAGTGACGGCGACACTATCGAGTATTTAACCATGAAAATGCTTCTCAAAAATGCCATTCGGAACCGGTGTAAAACTGTACGTCCCAATCAGTGAGTGAAAACTGGAAAGCGCACAGCTCAGTGATTGTGAGAAGTTCTCCCCAGTCCCTTCAGGGAATGTAATGGGAAACCATTTTTATTTTTTTTTTTATGTTGTGACTCGACACTGGCAATGCTTCATTAATACTCGACATTGTTTTTAGTTATTCATTCATGAATTCCATAGAGTAAATATACCTAGAGAGACCGCGTCCCTCAGTAAAATTACAACATTTGGTGTCGTTGCATATGTACGTTGGGCGTTCAAATGAATTGCTTTAATAATACCAGATAATGGCATTACTTAAAATGGAACGTGGAATCGGCTCGGGTCTTTTCTCCGAAGAGGCAGGCCTCAAATTATCACTCAAACTCCCAGGCAAGTGCAGCGATTTCCAAGCGGAGATACTGGCCATCAAAAGCCTGCGCCGCACTTATACTACAGCAAAGAACAGAGCGCACTGGAATTTTTGTAGATAGTCAAGCGACTCTCCTATCACTCAAATTATACAAAACTGCATCTAAACTCGTTAGTGAATGTATGGAAAAACTTGTCGAGCTAGGCCGGCTGTCCAATGTGGTTATTACTTGGATACCAGGCCAAAAGTGTATTCTAGGGAACGAAAAGGCAGACGAACTAGCTAGGGCATGATCCTCTTCCACCGAACTCCATATGGTGTCAGTCGCAACGCCTATAGGGTTGGTCTAAAGAGGCATTTTCCTGCATTACCTTGACCGATCGAAGACCAGATGGGATAGGATGGAAACGTGCCGCATACCCAGAAACACATGGCCAGAATATAACATTCACCGGACTAACTCCCTGATCAGCCATAATCGGGGAGACATATCTATGTTAACTGGCGTGCTGATCGGGCACTGGCCAATCAGTAATCATGTAAGACGGTTGAAGCTGCCATATAATGACCACTGTCGTGCCTGCGATGACGCAGAATAGGAGGAGACAGTGGAACATCTCCCCTGCAGTTGTCCGGCTCTGATGAAGAGACGCCTAAATAGTATGGGCCATCCCTTCCTGCATAACCTCACTGCGATACACGAGCTAGATCTAGGGGATCTAATGAGGTATCTCCGATTAACAGGCTGGATATAGACACGGTACTTTGGACCTTCCGGAGTGATGTGGTATGCAAAAGCGTGTCTCAAGACACTAATTGATGCTAAATAGTATTTTTAGCAACCACGGAAACCAAGGCAAACCAGGGGCATTACTTCAAAGCAACCAGTAAGAAAACAACAATAGCATTTAGTGTTTGTGTGTTAAAATTTTTGTGTTAAATGCTACACAAATACTTACTAACAATGAAGTATTCGAAAAAAAAAATTCAAAATACGTTTAAATTTCACAGTTCTCCACCAAAACGACATGACAAATTTGAGTCAACAGTTCTTGTAACTTTACCTGGTGTGTAAGACAATTCAAGTCGATCTTGTATCTATGGCATTTACCTTACGACGATGAGTGTGAAATAAAAAGTCAGATGAGACAGATGGTCCCTTTAGGTACATTTACTCTATGGTGAATTCTATGAAATATTTGAATATGTATATGTAAATAAACTATATGAATTAACATTTTAATGTAGGTGGTATACATTTGTACTATATGTACATACATGTATCATATTTATTTTAAGTTAATTACATGAAAAGCTTTCATGATTGTCTATGTACCTAGGGATGTCTGTTTATTATTTTCTCCAGTTACTGTGAAAATATCTGGTAAAGATGTCTGTACATACGGGCACCACGGAATTACATTTCTGTCTGTATGACATTCAATGCATTTGGCTGTAATTCAATGACAACAAACATGAATGAGCGTTGAAGGGACTAGATTCAAATCGAATGAGTCTGGCATTTGAATAAATGCACACCTACATAAGGGACATGAATTTTTAATAGTATAAGTACAAAATGAATGAAAATATTGCCACAAAATCTACAAGGAACCACTCTTTGTGACACTTTGTTTTTGTTGTTTGATGCACAGTTTTACAGAGTGGAAGAGGTACTTGTTTGAAAGCTCTAAGGAGCAAACAAAATAAAATCGTTTGAAGGCATAATTATGGTTTTACTGTGCAACAGATGCATCGTGTCAATGCAAACAAACTAATTATAAATTAATTAATGTAATGGCAAATGTGATAAATCTGTGATAAAGCGCGTGTTACACTATGGGAGGCATCGTTGGATGTGACATAGTTTTAATTTTCATAGAGCTTATGGAAGGGTGTAAATATGAGAAAGACTATTTGCAAAAAAAATAATAACAGATCTCACATGTTTTGAATTTCTTCAAAAAAATTTGCAATCCGGGTTGCATCACAATGAAACGGGACCAAGACCAATCCTAATTTATGCTATTTTTAAAGGTTTAATTCAATTCAATTCCAAATCAATTCCAAATCAATTTTCCATTCATTATATAATTTTTATATTCTAACACTTGCATTTTGTTTGAAACTTTACACACAAATGTTTCTGCATTCTCCAAAACTGCTTGTGTAAATCGAAATTAGATGAAGGTGTGATTTATTTTAAATGTATGACACTTTTGTTCCAGTTCTCTCCGGCTGATAGTGTCAATTGAAAGGAGAAACAATTTAATTGAAATGTTTGATAGTTTCATTAGATTTCTCTATCAGCGAATCATTGAATTTGATATAATAGTGTAACACAAGCTTAAGTACATGTAAAATCTTTTGTTGTATGTGAATAAAATGGACTAGTAAAGGGTATTAATTGCAATAATTGTGATTTTAAATTTAAACCAAGATGTGAATTAATTTAGTGAACTGTCACAAATAAGAATAAATTCACTTCTACCTTTTTAAATTTAAAAAACATAGCGCCTTAGTAACAACAAAATTCACATGCTGCTAGGCATGTAGGCGTCATTGGACGACCTGTGTATTTTCTAGAATCGAGAAGGAATATGTATGGATTGGTATGGACACCAGTATTTATAACCAAAACGTATTGGATTACCGCGAATAAACATCTCGCAGTTGTGTACTGAATAATTGGCTCGTCTATTGACAAATGGGTTGTGAAAATTTTACATTTTCGCAGAAGCATTTTTATGGACTATTTTGTTCAGATGGGTTTGGCAGTGAAGGAAGACAAGACAAAGTTAATTGTTTTGATGAACTGATATTTCTATCGATTGAAACTAACTATAAGTACATACATACATGTCAACGTCGACAACAGTTTTAATTTCAAGGTAGCAGTTGAATTTACTATAAAGTCAGCAGGAAAATCAACTCAAAAATTGTGATTGCGTCAAAAGATTCAATGATTTCAAAGATTTCTCCCGAACAACGAAAATCTTGATGTATCAGGTGCTTGTACTACCTGTCTTGTATGGTGAAGAAACCTGGGTCATGTCGCAAGCAGATGACACAAAACTGGGAGTATTCAATGGAAATGTTTCCTGTAAAATAATAAAGGGTCCGTCATCTAACGTTTTTTTTTTACAACTAGTGCTTATTTCGTGAATGGTAACACTTCGCTCATATCTGATTTGACAGATAATTAGTTTTATCCTTCCGTGTATACGCTTGAACAACGCTGGGAAATATTGTGACATTACTTTGAAAATCATAGTAATGTTGCAGAATGTGTGCGAAAATTTCGTAAAATTGTCGCAGAGCTGATGTCGCTTGGCCACATCGGAGCTGCGATTTCACACCGTTGGACTATTATTTGTGGTGTGCCCTCAAAGATAAGTGTTACGCCGACGAGCCAGAGACAATTGACGCTTTAAAGGACAATATTCGTGAAGCCATTTGTGAAATACAGCTGCACACAATCGATAATGTGCTTAAAAATTGGACCGATCGTGTAGGCTACTGCATGGCTAGCCAAGGCAGCCATTTGAATGAAATTATTTTCCATTATTAACCGAAACGATTGTACTTTCAAATAAATAAAGAAATTTGAGAAAATATTCAGTAGTTTTTTTTTATAGCATTTTCAAAAAAAAAAAGTTATTTGGCGGACCCGTTATATGGAATTGTGCGATATATATTCCGACATCGATGTAGATCATAATTATCGAATCAATAGACAGCCATTAGGTAATGCCAGTAGAATCGATAAAACTAATCGATAAATGTATTATAGAGTGTAACAGCGCCATCTATTTGTTGATTCCACTCTTATTATTAATTAGAGAATTTATCAACCGTTCGTGGGGAGATAGTAATCGGTAGTAGTCACCACAGCTGCTCATTAAAATTCAACTGTTGGTTGAAGCCACCGCAGACCAGACGACCGTTGGGATTCAAATGTCAGTTCATCCAAAAATTGAAAGGATTTGATTCCAGGCGCGTTGGAAGGTTGCTAATATCCAGCCAATCCCTAAAAAAGGTGATGCAAGTAACCCTGCAAATTACCGTCCAATTGCAATTTGTTCTGCGCTCTCAAAGGTTATGGAGAGCATGGTTAACCACCATCTACTGCAATATCTTGAGTCCAATAACCTTCTTATCGATCGGCAGTATGGCTTCCGTAGAATGAGATCTACTGGAGACCTGATGGCGTTCCTTTCGGAACAGTGGAGTCGATCCATCCACCGGCTTGGTGAGAGTAAGGCAGTGGCTCTTGATATTTCCAAGGCCTTTGACAGAGTATGGCACCATGCACTCATGTCAAAGCTCCTGCTTTTGGTGTCGGTGATAATTTCACTCGATTTATCAGAGATCGCACTATACGAGTTGTTGTACATGGGGTTTTATCCGACGAGCATAAATTGACTGCAGGTGTACCACAGGGCTCTGTTCTTTCTGTTTCTCTTTTTCTTATTTTCATTGACTATCTCCTTGGTCAGACTGTGAATCCAATATACTCTTTTGCGGATGACAGTAATCTCTGTCATTCTTATTCATTCGACCGTAGGCTAAGTCTTCAAGAGATTGAAGTCAAACGCCGGACGATGAATGAAACAATCGGCCGGGATCTGGTGTCCATTGTTGAATGGGGTCGAATGAATAGAGTATATTTTAAAGCGGGTAAGACCCAGTGTTGTTTTTTGTCGCATAAGCGGATTGCTGACCCAGGTATGTCGTCATTGTCTATAGACGGTGTGGATATTGATGAATCAGACGCTCTTGATGTTCTGGGCATGAAAATACAATGTGATGTCCCTTAGGAAAAACATTTATTTGATGTGTCGAAAGATGCATTCAAGTGTCTGTGCTTTTTAAAGCGGTGCCAAAAATACTTCACTCCATCTGATCTTCTCAATATCTACACCACCTACATCAGGTCGAAGATGGAATATAACTCCCATATATGGGCAGGTGCTCCTAGGACATCTTTGGAGCTTCTCGACCGTATCCAGAGGAGAGCGATGGTGTTGATAGGGGACAGTAGGGTATCCAACTCTATTGTCTCCTTTGAGCATCGTCGAAATGTGGGTTGCGTGTCGCTGTTTTATAGATATTTCCACGGTATGTGTTCCTCGGACATCCGTCAACATATGCCAGACGTGAGGATATTTAACCGAAGCACGCGCCTTTCCAGGAACTCTCATCCGTTTTTTATCGAGTGGCCCGTTGACCGCACTACACACTATAGAGATAATTCGTTTTTCAGCCGTACAGTCCGTATGTGGAATATACTTCCGGCCAGTGTATTTCCCACCAATTGTGACATACAAAGATTCAAGGCAAATGTCAACAGACACTACTCCCTCTTTCCACTCTCCACTACCTCAATTTTCCTTCGCCAACACAATGCACTGCATTTATAGGGGGCATCCCCTGAGTGTTGGTTTGATAAAAAAAATCAATGAGAGTTCGAACTCACGGATGATGTGTTAACACCTTTTTGCTACACGGTACCTGTTCGATTTCTATGAACACATTAGTAAATGTTACATTGGAAAATAAAAAATAATAGTTTTTTTGTATACACCAGGCAATGCTGAACATCAAATGACTCGCTTTGCTTGGCCATAGCAACAACAACGAAACAACCAAACACACAACATCACACATACTTTGTCCGAAGTACCTGACGTATACGTGTGTCACATAACCACATGTTTGCCATATCAACAGCAACGAAACAGCCAAACACACAACATCACACATACTTTGTACTAAGTAGCTGACGTATTAGTGTGTCACCATAACGTCGAATGCGCAAGCCTTGCAAATGAAATTTTGCGTGGCTATGCTTTATATCTCCGTTCAAAAACAGCAACAGACACATGTATATACATACATTCTTATGTTAATACATACGCTATAGACACAATTTCTTTTCCCTCACCCCTGCCACACCACTCTTTCATTGCTCTCTTGCTCGCTCATTTTTGTTTAACACGTCATTATTCTCTTTCGCAGTCGCAGAAAATCTGGTTTTAGCAGCAGCATAAAATCTGACTTTGATAGATTTAGTGCCTATACGCCGCTATAGATGTTAACACATCAAAAAAAAAAAGCATAGAACGACCAAGATTCCGCTGAAAGAAACAGGTTGAACAATCCCTGCGAAAACTTGGTTTGGTCAACTTTTCAGAAATTTTGAAGAATTAAACCGGTTAGAAATATATGCTACATGTCTTCACCGGATGACCAGTTAAAATTTCTTGAGGATAATATACTTCAACTTTACGATATGTGCGTACCTCTGAAAACTTTGAGAAAACGTGTGAAATCAAGACAATGGTTCAACACGACAATAAAATATTTAATACATAAAAGGAACTTTGCCTTCTATCGCTGGAAAAGATTTAAAACTGAAGCGTTTAGAGAAGACTTCAAGCGAGCACGTAAGGAGGTTAATACGGAAATTAGAAGAGCAAACCGCGAGTACTTCTCCAATCGTTTCAGTCGCTCTATTAATGCAAAAGATACGTGGCAAACTATAAAAGATATTGGACGCATGACTACCCGAACAGTGGCAATGAAATGAATGAATCCGAACCACTGTTTTTATGAAAGACAATTTTTTACCACGGAACAAAGTTCTAATACCTTTGAATTCTCGCGTGTTGATCAATGTGATGTTTATTCCAGCTGTTTGGCTATAAAGTCTAATGCCGTAGGTTGCGATAATATTGACCCGAAATTTATAAACTTAATTCTAGCCCAATTATTACCATTTATGACACACTTATTTAACACAATACTGATGTCTAGCTGTTTTTCCAATCGCGATATTGCCTTATTCCAATCGCGATATTGCCTTATTTATCTAAAGTATTTGAAAAATGTATGTATATTCAGATGTTTTCTCATGTAAGTGAAAATAACTTCTTATCGGAATATCAAACCGGGTTTATGCCCAAACATAGTTGTATCACGGCATTAATTGATGTTGCAGAAAACTTACGGAAAAATGTTGACGAGGGAAAAGTCACAATATTAGTACTGTTCGATCACTCCCAGGCTTTCGATACAGGTGATCATGGTATTTTAAGTTCGAAGCTCAAACATATGTTTAATTATTCAGACACGGCTATTCAGCTTCTACGTTCATATTTACAAAATCGGAGTCAGTCAGTAACGAGTTTTTCAACAGAGACGCTACAAAAGTAAATCAATAGGGACAGCAAACGACGCCATATTTTTTCCCGCTCTTTTGACATTTCTCTTCAGTAAGGTTTGCCATTTCATCATGGAAAGATATACGAGCCAACAACGAGTCGAAATTATTAAAATTTACTACTGAAATTTGGAGTCAGTGGCCTCAACTTTAAGAGCGCTACGTCCAATTTATGGTCGTCTGAATGGCTCTGAATGGCTTCGTCAATAAGCAAAATATGCATTATTGGTCAGACAGCAATCCACACGTAATCCATGAGTCATCAATGCATCCCGAAAAAATTACGGTTTGGTGCGGTTTATGGGCCGGCGGCGTTATTGGGCCGTACTTCTTCCGTGATGATCAAGACCGGCACATTACTGTGAGTGCGAATCGCTACCGTTCAATGATATCCGAATATTTTTGGCCCCAATTGGATAATATGCCACAATCAATTTATTGGAAACCAAGTTTGGTGAACGTGTTATCTCACGAAATGGCGCAATCGATTGGCCGCCTCGGTCGTGCGATTTGACGTCGTTAGATTATTTCCTGTGGGGCTACGTCAAGTCTATGGTCAATGCCAACAAGCCAACGACGATTGATGAACTTCGTACGAATATCGAACGTAAAATTGCAGCAGTATCGGCCGATTTATGCTTGAAAACCGTCGAAAATAGGGTTCAGCGTCTGGACTTCTGCAAGCGTGCCCGTGGTGGCCATGCAAAAGAAATCGAGTTCCATACATAATGACATCGAACGTACTTTCACAGGAATAAAGAATTTCATTGGTATCTAAAAACGGTTTCGTTTTATTTAAAAAAACTTTTGTAGCGCTCTTATTGAAAAACCCTGTATATGCGAAAAATCAAATTTCAGATCCACTGCCAATATCCAGAGGAGTACCGCAAGGGTCAATTCTAGGACCATTACTGTTCTCATGTTATGCAAGTGATCTCCCGCAACAGCTGAGATACTGCAAAATACACTTGTATGCGGACGATGTGCAGATTTTCCTGGGAACAAAGTTAGAATCTTTAGATGACGCAGTCCGAATGGTAAATGATGATCTACAGAATTTGCAAGCTTGGGCATCGGCGAACGGACTTTACCTTAGTCCTCAAAAGTCAAAATGTCTTGATGTTCATGGCAGGACTATGAAATACAATTTCGATATAAATATCATGCTTAATGGTCAGAAAATTCAAGTTGTTCAAAGTATGAAAAATCTGGGCATTATATTTAATAACACTTTAACTTGGTCCAACCATGTAAATTCCATTGTTGGGACGACATACAATCAATTGAGGGCTCTGTGGTCAACAAATTCTTTCACGCCCCAACCAATTAGACTATTACTTGCGAAATCTCAACTCATGCCCTCGTTGCTCTATGGATGTGAATTGTTTTCTTGTTGCGACTCGGCAAGTAAGAGAATACTTAATGTTATTTTTAATAATATATGTAGATATGTCTATGGCATCAGAAAATAATACTTCAGTGCCTTACTATACGGCGTATCTCTTGAAAATTTATTCAAGATTCGAGCCCTATTGCAACTACAGAAAATATTGTACATGAAATCTCCACCATACCTTTTTGACCACATTAGAGTAGGAAGATCAAACAGAGGGAAAATATTAATCCCTCTCAGGCATCGAACACTTGTTTCTGACTGGCAGTACTACATTTACACAATTCGTCTCTGGAATTCTTTACCGCATACCATTCAAACTATCAGCAATCAAACACTTTTTAAAAAGCATTTACACTTATATTTTTCGGAACTTATCCAGTTTTGTGCGGAACGTCCAATTTTTTTTGAGGAGGTAAAACACGGATTTTTAAGATGAAAATGTAAAATAGAAAGATCGGTGCTAACCCCCCCTATTTGCAGAGTTATGGGCCTCCAAAGTTCGGACATAGGGGGTAGTATTTCGAGTGTGGTGCCGTCTTATGGGAGCGATCTGACCACTTTTTTATGTAAAAAAGTTGGAAATAAGAAAAAAAAAATTAAACAAATTTTTTCGATAACTGCCTTAGTTATCGAGGTATCGGATGATTAATTTTGAAAAAATAATACTTGTTTTTGTAAATTTGCAGAAAAAAAAGATGGGTTTTAATAGAGAAGGAAACGAAAAAATTAAACAAAATTTTTTGATAACTGCCTTAGTTATCGAGATATCGGATGGTTAATTATGAAAAAATAAATACACCAACACTGTCGAAGGTTTATGGCGGCACCTTAAGTGGTCAATTCCGCAATATAGCCGCCGAAAACAGTTTTTCAACGGATAAGTGCAGAAATTCATTTATTTGAGGTGGTGCAGGGCCAATAATGTTAACCGCTTTAAAGAGTTTCTCCGGTTCGCCGGAGAAATGTATAACCCCCTGCTAGAGAACAATTCAGGGCGTATTGTTGAAGAGGTCGCCGAGGAGGTGTTGGAATTGGACTCCGACTGTGAGTCCCTTCCAATATCGGATGAGGAGGGAGATGGCCTTATTTAAATCTATACAGATATTTACTAAACGATTAAAAATGTTATCAAATTAACACAATTATAATATAATTTTTTATTTTTTGTGCGCAAAAAATTATTTAAAAAAAACGCACGATTTTTTAAAAATAATTTTTTATTTTTTGTGCGAAAAAATTTATTTTAAAAAAATCGCGCTAGAGAACAATTCAGGACGCATTGTTGAAGAGGTCGCCGAGGAGGTGTTGGAATTGGACTCCGACTGTGAGTCCCTTCCAATATCGGATGAGGAGGGAGATGCCCTTATTTAAATCTATACAGATATTTACTAAACGAATAAAAATGTTATCAAATTAACACAATTATAATATAATTTTTTATTTTTATGCGCAAAAAATCATTTTAAAAAAATCGCGCGATTTTTTGAAAATAATTTTTTATTTTTTGTGCGAAAAAATTTATTTTAAACAAATCGCGCTAGAGAACAATTCAGGACGCATTGTTGAAGAGGTTGCCGAGGAGGTGTTGGAATTGGACTCCGACTGTGAGTCCCTTCCAATATCGGATAACTCTTCTGTACCTTCTTCTTTGGTATACAATGGAGCTGTGTCTAACTCTTTATTTGAAACTGCCAATATGTTTAAGTTATTTTTTCAATCCAATTTTTCAGATAATGCGATTAATATTGATGATTCTGCATTTAGTAATATTGTATCCAATGTTGATATTTCTAGCCTAAATATATCTGATGATGATATTTATTCTGCAATTGAAGAGCTTTCTTTTACATATAAAATAGATTCAGATGGAGTTTCTCTATTTTTACTAAAAAAATGTATTACTTCATTAGTGCAGCCTTTAAAAATTATATTTTCTAAGTCTCTTTCTGCTGGTTATTTTATTCAGAGATGGAAAACCACAACGGTAATGCCTATTTACAAATCGGGTAATAGAAATAATGTATCCAATTATAGGCCAATCTCGAAGTTGGCGAACATTGCTAAGCTTTTTGAACACATTGTATATGATAAATTATTTTTCTTGCTGAAACCTTATATTAGTCCAGCTCAGCATGGATTTGTCTCGGGTAGATCAACTACTACTAATTTAGCAATTTTTACACGTTATTGCCTTAATAGCTTTGAAAAAGGTAGCCAAGTTGATGCAGTTTACACTGACCTGTCTAAAGCCTTTGATAAAGTTCCTCATAACTTGTTGATATTTAAATTGTCTAGGATTGGACTACATTCTAATATTTTGAATTGGTCCAGATCTTATTTAATGAATAGGAGTTGCGTTGTATGCATTGATGGAGTATTTTCGGATCATTATATTCCAACATCTGGGGTTCCTCAGGGAAGTGTCTTGGGGCCTCTTTTGTTTAATTTGTTTGTAAACGATATTGCTTTTTGTTTTGTTAATGCTAAGCATCTTTTGTACGCTGATGATCTAAAAATATTCCTAGCTATTCATTCATTGAATGATATCTTATTGCTACAAGAGGATATTGATAGATTGGGTATATGGTCGATTAATAATGGGCTACCTATTAATCAATCAAAATGTTTTCATGTTACTTTCCATAAATGTCGCAACGTAATTATATCTCAATATAAGATATGTAATTATATTTTAGAAACAGTATTTGAAATTCAAGATTTAGGAGTGGTTTTTGATGCAAAGTTTACATTTACTCCACATCTTGACTATATCATTCCCAAAGCTTACTCATCAATGTACTTTATTCGTAGAAACACAGCTCAGTTCACTGATCCTTATGTTAGGAAAATAGTTTTTTCTTCATTTTGCCGCTCTAAGTTGGAATATGCCTCTTTCATATGGAGTCCCACGGCGTCTATCCACATAAATCGTATTGAAAAGGTTCAAAGGTCTTTTACTAAATTTGCATTAAATTCTTTAAATTTTGCTGGTTGTTTCCCATCTTATAATAGTAGATGTTTGCTTATATCCTTAAAATCATTAAAATCAAGAAGAGAAATTAGCTCTTTAATGTTTCTTCAATGTATCATAAATAATTCTGTGGATTGTGCTGAATTATTATCTTTTATTCAATTTAATGCTCCCTCCCGCTCTCTTCGTTTTTATTATCCTTTTTATATTGGTATTCATACATCTAATTATGCATTAAATGAACCATTGCTGAAAGCTATGATATTATATAATTCATTATACAATTTTCTAGATTTAACACTTTCTACAAATAAGTTTAAAAGTCTTCTTAATACTTTAATTGATTAAGTATGAATGTACATATATTATTAATTGCTAGTCTGTAAGGAATTATTGTCCATAGACTGAAATAAATAAATAAATTAAAAAAATTAAATAAATTAAATCTATACAGATATTTACTAAACGAATAAAAATGTTATAAAATTAACACAATTATAATATAATTTCTTATTTTTGTGCGCAAAAAATCATTTTAAAAAAATCGCGCGATTTTTTGAAAATAATTTTTTATTTTTTGTGCGAAAAAAATTATTTTCAAAAAATCGCGCGATTTTTAACATTAACACTAATTTGGTAATATTTAATTCCTCCTTTTTATTTTTATATTATTTTGTCTAATTTATTTTCTTTGTTCTTAGCTCTGAGTTTCATTTGTTCTAATTTTGTAATGTACTTCTTATGTTTTTCTTTCTTCAATAATTTAATAATATTAAATATTTTCTGTAAAATTAATGATTACTGTGCCTTCGTCCTCATCATCATCATATTTTCATCCACTAAAGCCAATTAAACATATAAAACTTCTATACTGTAACTTTAACAGCCAAAGCCACGATCTCGAAAGAAAACCTAAGCGAACGAAAGCCAGTCACTCACTTTCGTTCTTATCACAGGCTTTAAATGTTATTGTGTGATTGTGTGTTTGCAAAATCGGAAGCCACTAACTATTTTCGCTGTCATCTATGCGAACGAAAATGTCAAAACCAGTCACTTGTCTTTTGGTTGTCGCATAGCTGGAAATCGAATAAAATGTTGAAACAAAAACAATTTAAATAGAATTCAATGAAAGAATCACAATGGACAGAAAATAATGTCATTATAATAAATTTGATATTAAAATATATTTCCATTTCAGCACAAAAACATCAACTTTGCGGCACCTGCAGATACTGGTTCCTCGTACTCTCCTCTCTCGCTCCGAAATTAAATGGCGAACCACAACTTTATGTTCTTGCTTTGAACAACAACCACACAAATACACGTAAAACCATGCGAACGACAAGTCGTAAGATAGTGACTCGCATTATGAAACGAAAGTGAATGACTGACTTCGTTCGCTTGGATTTTGTAGGAGAGGGTGTAAGTGGGGTCCGATTTTGTACTGAATTGTATATGTTTTCGTTCACTTGTTAGTGACTCCCAAATCAGCTGTTTGTCGCATAGAAAGAAAGCGAACGTTGTGGTGGTTCGACATCGTGACTTTGGCTGTAAGATTTATATCTTGTTGTATAGAAAGAGAAATAAATAAATAAATAAGTTGTGTAAGGCACCAGAATACAACATGACCAAGAAAAGTAAGTTAAGTAAGTTAATAGTTATGATTTACACAATTTCTAATACAATTTCCTTTCCTTACTTACGTGCATATTGTATGGAATTATTTCCAATTGATTTTCAATCATTGTACATTTGTATCCTCCCCCACTTGATTATTCATTCACACATTCAATTCATTATTAATAAATCTTCTATTCATTTCAATTTAATTCAATTAGGTGTTTATAGTAAAATCTTTAAATTAATTAAAATTCAATAATATCTTTCCATCTTTTCATGGTTTTACTGAAATTTGCCATTACCACAGCTTCTATGCTATTCCATGGACTTGAAAAACTGTTGCTCTTTTTGTTTAACTTATCATTATCATCCTAGTGCCTTCGAAATATCGTTCATTAGACTTTATCATCCTTTCGTTTTCCTTTATTACTGTTAGTATTTTATGCTAGGAAGCACAATGCCGAAGTAAAAATATAGCCAGTACTGCCGGGTATTAATGCTGCTGCTGAAACACTTTAATTGGCCATAATTGCTTTAAGGATCTAAATATAATTGGCAATGTAATGGAGAGGAATTTATTACATTACTTTTCCGCACGTCGAATCCTTTTCACACACACACACACACACACTCATACACAATAATCAGGATGACTAGAAAATATAGTACTTACCTCGGAGAGGGGGAGAGAACAAAGAGTTCGAGAGGTAAAAGTTTAAATTGTGATAATTTTTGTGTGAAGGGAAATATTTAGAAAGCTGTTACAGAGTAGGAAACAGCACGTTCGACATCGACAGGCAAAAACGGCAAGGATTAAATTGAGGATTTGAATTTTACAAATTTAAATTTAATTTCAACATTAGCAATTGTTTGGATTTGTGTAAGAAATGGGATTTACATAGGAATTTTGAAATTTTAAATCCATTTGTGTAGCAACCAATAAAGAAGGATTATTGTTCACAACAATTTTTCAAAACTCATTCACGTTTTTCATATAAATTGAAAAATTCACCTAGTATTCAAAGTATTACACTCGAAAAAAATACAAGTAAGCACAACAGAAATTCTGCTTAAAAGGGGGAACCAAACATGTTTGTTATTTTAGCAAACTTATTGTAACAGAAAATGTTTTACATTTTGCCAGAATTAACATTTGAATGTTAATTGAAAGTGTGATATGTGTTACGCTGACATTTGAATCACAACGAACATGTGTGGTATGTTAAACCAACATTCGAGTGTTTATGAGAAACTGTGGCAGGTGTTGAAGCTTCACTATTTTGCCTGTTGTCAGGCTAGTGAAGCTCAGTGGTAATTGATAAACATATCGAAAACTACAGTTTATAATCTCACCACGAACGGTTGATGAATTCGCTAAGGATCTTGGTGCAATTATCGACAAGTAGATGCCGCCAATGCGTTGTGGTTCGGAAACTGACTTAAGGGCGTGCTATAGAGGCTAAATTACGTATTGTGGATTGTTGCAGCTAATATAAATAGAATGCACTTCAAGTCAGTCTGTTTTGAAGCACTGAAGAGATGCAACGTCAAGCAATAGTAAAAGTGTTGACTATCGAGTTGGTGGTATTAAAAAAACCGGGTTTTCAAAAATGTCGGTTTTCGGTTTCTTCGAATATTCCACTTTTTGGTGAAACCGATTTTCGGTTAAACCATGAGGTAAAACCGGTTAATAAACGTTTTTGGTTTTAATGTCGAATTGAAAAATTATACGTTTTACATCATTCCTTTTTTTAATTCAGTCGTTTAGATATTTGAGATTGATTTTATTATAAAAAACAATGAAAAATTTTTAAAAAAGAATAAAAAGATAATATTCTATTGTTAAACAATTTACGTGCTTTGCTTTTAAACGATTTCAGTGCTTACATTAGTGAAAGCTGAAAGTTAAAATACACTTTAGTAGTCTAAATGATATTATACAGTTTATTCAACCCAGGTTAGGCTAAATTTCTATTGACACATTTAGTCCAATGAGGACCGTTGTGATAATTTGTTTAAGGGTTAAGGTTTACATACATTAGGCTCTAGCGAACCAAGTATTTCTCTGCAAAATGTTCCTAAAATTCTTCAGCTTAACTCCTTGTATGTCTGTTAGATCCAACATGAAGTAAGATCCTAGATATTGACACCTGCTCATAAAAAGGCCGGGCAGTAGCATATGCCTTCGTCAATACCCACATGCTCCATATCCACTCGAACAAGTCAGGTAGTCTGTAATATCACTCAACTGCTTTAGGTTTCGCTGAAATGTGTATATACCCTGACCGCCATAAAGGTAAATATGGTACTGCATGTTGCAGATGCGCGGCAGTTCTTGAGGTCTGGATTACAGATTCTCATGGTGCTTAGGACCAGTTACCTGCAAAGTTTATTTTGAGCAGGAGACCTACCGATTTCTCACTCGATGGCTTCAATCACCCATTTTGTTCCTTGAGATATCGTAGAGATGTTGAAGTCGCCCAGAGGACTTTGCGAAGTCTGGAAGTCTCAGCCGCGTTTTCAATGCCTATACATAAATTTTTTCAAGACCTCGTCTTGAAGATCTTAGCTCGTTCTTATATTATTTATGCCTAATTTTGTACACATTCCAGTCTCTCAGTCTGTCTTTAAGGACGTAGCCCTATTAAAATGCTTTTTGCAAGACTTTAACAGGATTTGCATATCCTTGTTCCACTACGGAGTCAAATTACTGTCTGTCTGTTTGATGGCTTTAGTAACCATAATGAGCAATTTGAGCAGGATTTAGGTTAGGTATTCTATGTTGTAATATCAGTTGCGTAAAAGTTCTTCAAAAACCGAAAACCGGTTAATCCATTTGAACTAACCGATGAAACCGGTTCTTCGAAAATAGCAATTTTTTCAATTCAACTGTTTGATTCAATTATGCAAATAGTTTGTTGTTATGACAGTATATCTGCTGTAATAGCAGACAAGTGTCTTAGGCAAAACAGTCAAACAAAAATATATAAGAACCATTTGAGATCAGAGAGTGGACAAGTTTAAATTATCGTTACCAATAAAACAATGAAATTGAGTCGAAAAAATGTCTTATGAATAACATCTTGTTGTCGATAAAACTAAAATATCGGCAGAATAAATAAATGAGTTAAATACAAACTCAAAACAACATATTCGTGGCGGCAATGGAACATATTCACGACAGTAATGTCACATATTCACATCGGAATGAAACATATTCATGGCAGCAATGAAACATATCCACTGAGGTAATGAAATGCATTCATTGCAGTACTGTTATATTTTCATTGAAGATATGAAACGTATTTATTGCAGCAATGAAATATAATCATATCTGAGATGAAAGATATTTGAAACGTGTTCTTTGCAGTAATGAGACGTGTTTATTGGTTGTAATGCAACGTACTCAGTAAAGTAATGAAACATATTCATTGAAGCAATGAAACATTGTCACGGCAGTAATAACAGATATTAACTACAACAATTAACTTATTTATCACAGCAACCATTAATGTCGTAGTACGATATTCAACGAAACGATTTTATTTCAACTTTCGTCATGGTGACGAAATATTTAAATGTAATGAAAGTATTTTCATTGGTGCTATGAAACGGTAACGTTACTGTACAATGCAAAGCAATACGAAGCTTTTCAATTCAGTATTTGGTGTAGGGCACTAGTAGGAACTTAACCTCCTTATTTTAAATATAAAGCAGGAATCACAATGCAAGCAACATTTTCAATAGGCGTTCGCAATGTAACCAACATTTTACTTCGAATGACACATACAGTGTTGTATTTTTAGTATTAATAAAATATTCAAATACATGAAATATTTACTATAAACACATTCTACAGATAAAATTATGTTGAAAAATACAGTTTTTGTAACGAATGGCATACATTTTCATTGTGTTTCTTAGTTTTGAAATGAATTTCCAGATGAAGCGTCATCTAGGTGTCAATTATTTAGCTTAATCGAACAAAATTGTTGCTGAAGTAGAAATAGATCAATTTCTGCGCCTAAGGTCAACTAAATTTTTGATAAGAAAACGTAAGGTTATTATGTGAAATTCCGTGAGGGAATGAATTACAAAATTGTTGCTGGCATTATGAATGCGGCTTAAGAATTTCACATAAACAGGACCTTTAGGATGTACTCCGAGTACTGTAAATAATAAAAATCAGAAAAATATTACACAATATTTGCATACATAAGTAATAAATATTGACCAAATTCCTCTCCAATATGAATGGGTGGCTTATATTTGAAATAACTTCGACGCACTTCTTCTTGTCTTCAAGACCACAGCTTATCATGTTTGCCTCGCAAACAGCGTCCCGTAGTCACACCTACTAATGTACGAATATCCATCCTGGTATTGAATATCATAATAAATAAATAATAAATAATTCAAGTCACAATTTTGTGCCTTCAGATCAGATGCCTTGTGTCTAACTGGGGGAATGAACTTGGTTATGATAAGAACCAGACATACATATGAGCTCCAGATCTAGAAGAGGGATCTACGTATTTAGAGATCTCGACTTGTTAATCTGCTCTACCCATCGCTGAAATAATCCTGTTCCCAGGTATATATCGAGAGCTTATATTCAATACCAGCTATACGCAAAAACACAATTTTTCAGGAGAAGGAAAAAACAGTTTATTTTCCGAACTCTCGAAGATTGAATCTTTAAATAATTTTTGTATGCAGTACCCACTAATAATATTTAACAAAAATACTAGAAGAGAATGTACTTCAATCTTCGAGAGTTCGGAAATAAACTGTATTTTCCTTCTCCTGAAAAATTGTGTTTTTGCGTATAGCTGGTACCGAATATAAGCTCTCGATGTGTTAGATTATAGCAAATTGCTGGGCTATCTTGTTTATGGATTCCCAGCAGTTGTAAGCAGCTTTTGACGTCAGATATAAAATTCGCAGAGATTTAATAGGAGCCTGAATATTATAATAGTTGCTGACATCCGAGATTGTGCTAACGTTTTGTCCCAACTCGAGTGCAACTTCTCCAAATGCCATATCTATTGCAGCGACCTGCTACTCTTTAACCCTGATGCCAAAAACGTACTTACCATCCAGTCTGAAACCTGTACTGTAAAACCCTAAATACTTTTATTTCTCTGATATGAGCACCTTCCAGTCCTGCCAATCTGGTGTATTAATGAGGAAGTTTGTCTTATATATATAGGGTTTTTCAATAAGACCGCTACCAAAATTTTTTTTAAATAAAACAAAACTGGTTTTAGGTACCAATGAAATTCTTTATTCCTGTGAAAGTACATTCGATGCCATTATGTATGGAACTCGATTTCTTTTGCATGGCCACCACGGGCACGCTTGCAGAAGTTCAGACGCTGAATCCAATTTTCGACGGGTTTCAACCATAAATCGGCCGATACTGCTGCAATTTCACGTTCGATATTCGTAAGAAGTTCATCAATAACGAATATTTTGCTTATTGACGAAGCCATTCAGCCAGAGATGAGCCTCATCGCTGAAGATGATTCCCGATGATTTTCCGCTCTTAAATTTGAGGCCACTGACTCCAAATTTCGGTAGTAAATTTTAATAATTTCGACTCGTTGTTGGCTCGTATATCTTTCCATGATGAAATGTCAAACCTTACTGAAGAGAAATGTCAAAAGACCGGGAAAAAATATGGCGTCGTTTGCTGTCCCTATCAATTTACTTTTGTAGCGTCGCTGTTGGGAAACCCTTTATTACATACTTGGTCCACTTCTTAATATGGTTGTTGGTGATACAACAGTGAGTGTACGAGAACGTGGGTTTGATAGCTGCTCTGAACACCTTACATTTCTTTCGATGAAGGTCACCTCGCTCATTGACAGCGACACTGTTACTATGTTATTATACATGAAAGAGATTCTCAAAAAACATCAACCGTTCGGAACAGTGTAAACGATGTAGGTCTAACCGTACCCCTTCATGGCATGTAATGAGAATATATATATGTATTGTGTAGTTCACTTCTATAGTGGGCTGTCTCATATCCCGCTATATGAATGAGTGATTTATCATGACGAATATATTAGGCGGTTTCCAGGAAATATCCTCATTTGCCTGCCCAGCAGACTTACTGGTAGGTAGATGTAGTATATGTGGCCTTCGGTGGTACAATGGTTAGTGTGCGCGCCTCTTGTATATGAGATCCTGGGTTCGATCCCTGCACTGATCACCTTAAATTTCTTTCGGCGGCGGTCACCTCGCATAGTGACAGCGACACTGTCGAGTCTTTAGCCACGAAAAAGCTTCTCAAAATACCGTTCGGGACCGGTATAAAACTATAGGTCGCAATCAGTGAGTATACAACCAGAAAGCGCACAGCTCCCTGATTGTGAGAAGCCCTCCCCAATTTCTTCATGAGATGTAATGGGAAACTATTTATTTTATTTATTTAGATGTTGTATATTGTAGGACAATTATAACTCTAAGTGAATATAGTAGCATGTAAGTTAATATAAGAATCATAGTCTAGTAATTTATATAAGTTGTTAGAATTATTGTCCTTCACTGTACTTAAAGAAACAATGAAAACAATGTAGTCAAACTAAAAGAACCACTGTAAACCATCCACTACAAAACTAAAAGAAAATGTAAAATTAACAGAAACCATGTACACAATGTAGCCATGAAAAAACATAATCGAACAATATAGAGTCAGACGTTGTTTTGACATTGAAAACTACAATATCTAATATCATTCTCCTTTCGCCTATAGCGTAGGTCATTCTCTTGTATGTTGATTACTGTCTTCGTGTCTGTCTAGAATTCAGAAAAATTCGATTGGGCCAATTCAATTTTTTTTATCACTTACAATTGTATATTTTGGAATCTTTAAAGTTTAAAGCTGTATACATTTGGTAAGAGTATTGGTTGACAAAACTTAGTGCCACCATAACTTCGGCAGTCCCGTACCAAATTCAGATTTTGAACTTACTTGCCTTGGATGATATCTTTGTCCTAACTAAATATATTTAAAGTGATTCCGAGAGACTCACATTTTCATTAGTGTCAAAAATGCGATCAAACCACTTCCAAACAACTTGTAAAAATGTCAAACAAAGCTGAAGTGAAAATTTTTATTTTTAATGTTTTATCCGTTAACAAACAAAAAAACTAGTAGTTGCGTGAACAATATCAGACCAATACGATATCAACCAAATCTAATGTTTATAACAAGCAAGGGAAAGAAACGTTTTGGGTTTATTTGGCGCAAAAATATTTTCCTTGCTTTAAAAATATTTCGTTTGCTTCTTAGTCTCATGGTTGACAGCAAAATTTGATACTTTCACCGCAAATGCAAAATCTTTGTCGTTATAGTTGCTCCTGTTGTTGTAAACGAACTTTTGTTTGACCAAAAATTCTCATAATTTACTTTTGCAGCAAATAACGATTATCATGTGTTATAAACGAAAAAGTGTACACACAAAGGTTATTACTCTCATGAAGTGCTTCGATTATTAGAGAGAAAACACTGTATTTTGAATTGTTTCTGGTTTCTTTCACTCTAAATAAAACAATTCGTCATCGCACAACATGTGTGATACACCGTGGGCGAAATAATTCAGCCGGGTTCAAAACTGTGGGTCCGATCAAGATGAAATTTCACATCGTTATAGCTGAGATGTTGTGATATATGTATGGAAGCCGCATAGTGGAAGACTAAAGTTGACTATCTCGGCCTTAAAACAAATAATTCAACCCTTGTAACACTTTGAATTTTGTTTTTAATGGAAATTTCCAAAAAACAAACTGGTATATTTAGGTTTGCTCTTAAGTCTCTCAAAATATTTGGGAAATTAGGGTTTTTGTTTTTCTTCAGTTATCTGAGAATATTTTGGCGAGACGAAAACGGCTATTAATGTTGGAAAAGGTATTAGAATAAAAACAGCATATAAGCACGATATGTTGTAAAATAAGATAAAAATCGTTGCAATCCATTGGAAATAACGTGCAAATTGAGGCCTTAAAAAGACACCAAGCTCTTAACGATTTTGGGAAAAGGTCTGAGCACATCCTTGTCAATGCTAGTGGCATTTGTTTTCAACTATATTAAGTTTTTATATGTATCTGAAACACAGCTAAATGTTGATTAATTTTGTGAATGACAGAATGTCCTATCTTTGACACAGCTTTATCAAGAGCCTTCGTAATATGATCGATTTGTAATGGAATAAAGCTGTTCACAAGAGAGATAGAAAGATAAGAGAAACCCTGACGACGACAACTGCAATTGAGTTACGATGTGAATAAGACGGTCACTGGCCTAGAACGCTAAAGCGCTGATGAGAAGAGTCACAAACTTCGAAACGATCGTCCGTCAACGTGAGTGAAAATCCTGGTGCCAACTCTTTACATTTTTTCTAATTACAAATATACATCTGTATAGCTCAGAGGAAAGGGAAAAAACATTCTTCTAAGAAATAATTTCAGATCGAATCATACATAATGGAAAAAAAAATATATTTGGCGAAAAATACTTCGATGTTCCAAGTTGTTTAAACAAATGTGGTTACTTAGCAAAATTTTGGTATTCGAAAATTCCGAATAGCTTGACATAGTAAAACCGGTTTATCGAATAATTCGAAAACTGTCCATTTTAAAAAACCAGTATTAAAAAACCAAACCGTAAAAACATAGTTTTTGACTATAAATTCTTTTTTTATGACCACGCCACTTTGTCCAATCCCGTCCATATTTTTGTCGTCGCCATTAGTTTGTCTGGGAAGTTTCAACTCGATTGGATCACGGGAAAAGGGTTAAAAATCAATCCAAAGTTTTTTCGGCATGCATGCATACAGACAGGTAAGTTAATATAAAGAATTTATAAACCGGAAAAAATGGTGTATCGAATAATTCCGAAACCGGGTTTGACAACTCTAGTTCCAACGTTGAAAATCGACACTACCTAGCAACATATGTGGAAATCCAATTTTTAGGGATTTTAGATTTTATTTTTGGGATTCTGAGACGAATTTTTAAATATTATGATTTTTTAAGGCTACGTTATATGAGAAAGGAAACTGCCAAAATTCGTTGTAATATCCCAGTTTTTCTATTACTCAAACACTAATTAATTTCGAAGATAACTGCGTTTTTCAAATGTATTATAAAAATAGAAAATATGAAAAAGATACACATTTTATGTCAAGTCTTGTTCCGAGAAGAACCGTGTATTTGGACTGGTTCCGAGAAGAACCGGGAATTTGAACCAGGATATTTGAACTAGTTCCGCGAAGAATGGGGTATTTGGACCGATTCCGGTTCTCAGCAAATTGCTGTCCTAAAGAGGTTTAAGTGAAATATCTTATAAGAATATCAAATATGAAAAAAATACACATTTTCTGTCGAGCTCGGTTCCGAGAAGAACCGTGTATTTTGACTGGTTCCGAGAAAAACCGAGAATTTGGACCGGTTCCGAGAAGAAACGCGTATTTGGACCGGTTCCTAGAAGTACCGAGAATTTGGTCCGGTTCCAGCTCTCAGAAAATTCTTGTCCCAAAGGGGATTAAGTGAAATATCTTATTATAAGAATATAAAATTTCATGCAAATACACATTTTCGTACCTTCAACCAAATGTTAACACTTTTGGTTCCTTTGGAATCGAGTCCTTTTGGTCAGTGCTCTTGCGATTCTTTACAAACCGTTTTTCAGTTCCTGTGGAAAAGTTTTTGGATTCCTGCGAACTGGTTCCTCGATTATGTGCATCACTAGTAGCAAGTCCTATACCCATGTATAATTCCAACTTGTTCGGATGAATTATTTCCACTTTCTTCGAGAAATCCCCCAGTGTGCATTGGCTTAGTGGATAGACGCTTGGTGGTGGTACCTGTTTTCAGCTCCATTTCAGGGAAGTCGTATAAATTTGCATCTAAAATTCAGTAAAATACTTTTATTCAGGTCAATTTAAAATAAATTCTGTTCGGTGAAATAAAACTCGTTTGCGTCAAACGAGCTTAGAGTTACTATGAAACGTTTGCGGGAAGTGGAAGCGATTTTCGTTTCACGTAAATTGGGGCTTGAGTTTAGAGTTACCATATATTGTTTGCTGTAAACGTTTTTCGGTACTCGTAAACGATTTTCTGTATTTACCACAAAGGAAAGATATGTTAGATTCAGCAAATGTTCGTTTGTCGTAATTGAATTTCCCAAACGAATGTTAATGTGTGGACATGCGAACATTAGTCTGATTCCTCTTCTGGCTACCTTATATTTCTCTCGACGATGGTCACCGCTCTTATTGACGGCGACACTAGCGAGTAGTTAATCGTTCGAAACTGGTGTAAGCCAGTAGGTCGCAATCAGTGAGAGTAAAACTAAAAAGCATAGAGATCACACATTGTGACGAGCTCTTCACTGTCCCGTCATGGAATGTGTCTGTAAAATTATTGTTTAACATTGAAGCAACCCTCCAACGTCAAGCCCCTGTTAAATTCACCACTCTTATAACTGGTTTTTGTATAATTTATATTTCTACCTTTTTTACTTCTTTGGAAGCATTTCTTTGCTAAGGCGCAATGTTCGAATGTTTGTTTCAAATTTACGAGCATAGTTTTAGGCTTTTAGGAAAGATAAGTCCTTTACTTTCCCAATTATTTGGACAATCGTTTTGTATGAATACTTAAACAGATATTGACAATTTCATTAAAAAAATATTTTCCATTTAGTCCTTTATGGAGAGGCATTAACAAATCGCTCACTGATCAAATACACACACTCTAATTGCCAGGACACACACGTGTGACAAAATGTTTAATTTGTTATTTTTGTAACAAAGTTGAAATTAGTATTTCGATATTGTTTGTTCCTAGTGAGAGTGACTGTTTTTTGTTGCAGCTATTTCTGTTCTATTCGTCCTTTGAACTCTACTGTTGTATTGTCGTTAAAATATTTACCATAAACAAATACATTTTTATTACAAATTGATTTGAGAACAATTTGTTGGGTAAATATGTGTCATTCGAATACGAAATACATACAACAACAAAAAAAATCACAAACACAAGTCAGCCAACACCCACTTGTCTAAACAATCGAACACCTGTGCTGTGTAAACAAATGGGGTTCCCCTATATGTTTATGAGGACGATAGTCCTTACAGACATTAGTTGCGCTCGCTTTTTTTAGTTATCACGTTCATGTATAGGTGTAGTTGTCTTGGTTACATGTACAATTTGTATCGTAGACATCCGTTTCCTTTTTCTTAGAAATTTGCTGTATGCGAATGTTTGTGCTTGAACAGAATTTCCTTTGAATAATGAAGATTTTGTATTGTTTTTGGTAGGAATGGATGTCTTTCGTTTTACTAATATTTTCCATTTTACATATCCTGTGGAAGAATGGATTTGGGTCCATTGAACATTTCTCTGGCATTGTGTACTGTGTAATATTTTATTTGATAGCGTAATGGAAACTTTATCGAATCGTAGTATAAACTGAATAGCTATCAGTTGCTGTGCAGAGATGTTGAGATGCGTCTCATATATATTCCCAAAGTTCTTACCAGGAACTAGGAGTTTACCAGGAACTACAGTTTATCATACAAAAAACATCTCTCAAACCTCTCACAACTTTTTCTGAATAAGGCGGTTCTCTACTCTAGGGTAATACGACTGAAAGATAGTCCAACCTATTTGTAAGAAATACATATGTATTTGTTTAATGAAACGAAAGAAGCTTTCAAATGTGTGGGCTTTTTAACGCAGTGTATGGGATTCGGCACCCCATCTAGTCGTTTCAAAATCTATATCAAATGCTGAAAAATTTGTCGTCTTTTGTTGTTTGGATCCAAATATAACGTGTTTTTGTAGTTTGTCGCAAATATAGTACACTTGTGTCCAAACACGCTGTGTTTGCTATTCAATATAACATGTTTGGGACACAATAATTAATACGTTATAATATATATATTTGTGACCCAAATGTGGATTTGTTTGTTGAAAACTGCTGAAAACAATGCTGTTGTTACAATAAAGAAACAAGAAGCAGCAGATATTCAATTCCTGCAATGTGTGGCTGGGGCCGTTATTTTTTTACCGTGCACGTACACTCGTCCCAAGATGCAATACTTGGAGTTTCTAGACCGTGTACGAATGAGAATGATGATGTTAGTACTTGATAGCCAACTTCGTTATCGCCTTAGAACATCGTAAAAATCTAAGCTATGTATCGTAGATCTATCGATATCTCCATGGGGCGTGTTCCTCTGAGGTATATGACCTCATATCTGACATCATAGCCGCACACTGAAAAATCTGTCGTTTGTTTGGATGCAAATATAACATGTGTTTGTTGCTTGTCCCAAATATAATATACTTGTGCCCAAACGCATTGTGTTTGCTATACCAATTTACATGTTTGAGATACAATGATTAATGTGTTATAACATATGAGGAGTGACGAAGCAAAAGTAGATTTTTAATTTCGAGTTAAATACAAAAAACAAATAAAAAATGCCGCATTTAGAATGTAATTTTTGTAATAAGGAAAACCGATTGAGAAAATAATATCTTGCGAAATGGCCAAATAAGAAAACGGTTAGACTTTAAATGTAGAACATATAGGGATTTTAAATTTACAGTTAACCAGTTTTGCTCTGTCACAAAGTAGTTAACTAGTTTTGAAACGCCACAGTATGTAGTTAACTAATTTTGCTCCGACAATTTGCTCCAAATAAGAATAACAAATAGTATTTTTTTTGCATATATTTTTATTTGAAAAAATCAATACTGTTGAAATTATGTCTCTGTAATGTATGTATAGTTAAAGCAGAAATCATACTTTTGAATAATTTAATTCTGGCTCCAAGCATTCGCAATTGCACAAAAGATCTTCTTCAACGCCGTTACGAGGAATTGATCCCTTATTGCTGTCTAAAATTTCCTTAAACCACTGAAGCTCCTGCAGCCCAGTCCAATGCTCGCCAAATTGCTTTGCTAATAAATTAGAAACATCTCTTTTTTTTTCATTACTAAGGACTCTCTTCAGATACTTTTCTTTTATAGTTCTGGGGTGATTTTGGCCTCGTTTTAGCAAAGGTTGAAATTTTTGTGTACTTTCGTAAAAGAAGTTTTCATTACATTTAATTTGCACATCACTATTTCGGCTCTGTGATTTCCTTAATTGAATTCTTTTAAGGCTTTGAATACCATCGATCATTTTGTAGTTTCTTTTCCCTAAGGCTTTTATATCTTAAAGAGTCCAGTCGTCATATAACTTATGCACTCTTCCGTGCTTCTCAAATATTTGGAAATATTCTTCTTCCGTAGTAATTACCGAAATTTTTCTAACCTCTTTCTCTAGCCTGCCAAATACTCTATCCGCAGGCAAAAAACTGTGACCTCGAACAGGAAAAAATATATGTATTTCTTTCATTGACTTTGGAGATTTATTTAGTAGCCAAAACGCTAAAGTATGAATTATGTGACAGTTTTTGTTCTGACCTCCGCATCCATCGCAGAACAGACGCAGTAACTCAGTATCGTCTGCAAAGTCGATATTATTTAAATGGTGGAGAAGAGCAGATCCTATAACTTCTGCTCCACGGCCAGATTGAGTTTCATTCCAGCAGTAAAAGTCTGGATTGGTTGAGTCGGTGTTTACAATGCAAAAATTATAAAGGTTCAATTGGCGACTATAAAATGCTTCCTGTATCGGTGTTTTAGGCAAATTTAACACTTTTTGCATGTCAAAACAAAGGGTTTTACTTTTCGGGACATTTGTCTTTAAATGCGTATAAAAAGCTTTGGCTCGAAGTGTGTGTAACGTCTTTTGTGTAAAAAGTCGTTCCTTCTCAATTGCATTTGTTTCTTTTTTAAGATTGTTAAGCAACAATGTACAGGTACAGCATGTGTCTGACGCTGGTGATGAAAAACCAATATTAAATTTTTGCAGAAATATTTGGTGAAACATTGTGCGTTTTACTTGCATTGCAACAGCAACTGAATTATTATACAAATCAAATAATTTCTTCACGCTTAATTCCGAAGAAAGGTACACTCGACGAGATTTTGCTCTATTATAATGACTCTCCTGTGCTGGAAGGTTTTTAATAAAGTTTGTGACGCTTTCTTTTTTATTGATACTCTTACTAGAGACCCTGTCACCTCCCCGATTTTCTTTAGGTATTTTCCTTCATGAATTAAACTTCCAATGGTTCTAAGTCGCCCTTTTTTTATATCAAACACATTTTGGAAAAAATTCGCACAGACCGCAACATTCTTTCCTTTGAGCTTAAGGAAGTATCTGCAACTAAACTTCCGCATTTTCATTGATGCACTTGTAACACAGATATATGTCTTGCTGTACTTTGTCATTTCTCTTGAAGAATTGGTTACGAAGAGGCAATAAGTCAAAATCTTTGCATTTTAATGTTTGGCACTTATGTCTGCACATCGCTTTGTACTCATTGCGCAACGGGCTTATGTTCTTATATCTGTGAAGATTAAGAACATAATAATATGCGTAAGACATATTAGTTCAAAGTACATTACTGTCAAACTATTTATTGGTCAATTTTGGACTTACTTTTCATTCCATTTCTCCTCAGCAATTCTAGTTATTTGTTGACGCTTTCTACTGCCATTATTTATATCAGATATGATTGTTGTCTGTTCCATATTTTAACACAAAACGTATAAATGTTTCGCTTTAAAATTCTGACACACTTCTCATTAAAGGTTTTTATGATTTGGCAACAGCGATATGGCTCACTAGATTATCGAACTTACTTTGATACTATTGTTTAAAGCGTAAAGTGTTTTTTTTCGAACACTTTGAAAAATATCGTATTTAACCAATTTTGCTCCGTCTCTCGGTTTTCAGATAATTTTTGTATGAAACCCTGTTCTTTTTGTTTCAATTTGATTGCAGTATGTGGTAGGGTTTAAATTTTAAAACCCATATCATGTGTCATCTCATTTTTCGCCAAATCGTAGTTAACCACTTTTGGTCCGTCACTCCTCATATGTATTTGCGACCCAAACATATATGTGTTTGTGATACACATACAGCTGTGTTTGTTGCACTGTTTATACTCTCTCGAGAGCAAGAGCATAAACAAGGGACAACGAGAGAGTCTATCTTGTAAGTGTGGATCTGCATTTTTGCTTTATTCTCTCAATTAGTGACTCATAAATATTCCCGAATTCGCTTGTAAATTGAAGGTTAAGTCACTCTTTCTTATTTTGCCTGATGTATTGCGTTTTAATTTCATGTATTCAGTCGTCAACGGTTTATCAGACAGTGGACGTCAAAAGCGCTTGATCAGTGAAAAAAGAATAAACGAAGGCTCGGACGGTTAAATGTTTTGTGGTGTTGCTTAGGTTTTTGTGTATATGGGCTATTTCAATAATTTTCAACATTTGTTGAAACTGAGTTCAGATGCTTATTATTTCTCCAGTTTTTCGAATTGACCAAAACGATAAAAAGGGAATGGTGGGGCAATTCAAAATTTCAGATCATCAGTTCTTTATCTCTAAAAGTTATGGGCACTCAAATATGGAAAAACTCAAAAAAAGGCTTGAAATTTACAAGAGTTTTTTCATATTTCATCACTTTTCTACTTTTAGTTTTAAACTTCCGATGCCCACTGATATAAAATAAAGTCACTAGACTTAGTAGATATTTACACTATAAAAGTTATGCCCATACTACTACTTGGAAAAAAATTTGTACAGCGGTTCATTTTTGAAACGAAAATTTTCCGATTTTTTAATTTTCGCAGTTTTTTCTATTGCGCTTTTGCACCGTTCAAGAAAATTGCATTTCGTCAACAGTATTTAATAGATGGTGTAATTTGCTAAAATTTGCGCCATATCACGTCGATGTCAGACTGCTAGTTGCTGAGAACGATGACCTCAAACTTTTATAGAATTGGCGTAAATTTGTCAAAAATGACAGTTTTTCGCGCCTGACATTTGCAAGATTATTTAAAACTGGTTTATGTATTGCGTGATCTGAACTTCTCAGTAAATGGCACCTCAACGTCAAGAAGGCGTTAAAATATTTTGAAACGCAAAAATTTTATAAAGAGAATAAAAAATTTTGCGAAATTTCATGATTTTGATTCGCGTTTTTTTTAATTAATCCGTGGTTTAAAATCAATGTAAAGTATTGGAAATGAAGTGCGGCGGTAAACTAAAGATCATATATAAATATGGTTCAATTCGGTCCATATTTAGCGGTTACAGCGGCATTTTTCTTCAAACACATTTTGCTTTGTGACATCTGCAGTTATGTATAGATTCCGCCGCGATTGATACCAAATGAAAGGTTTTTTTAAGCTTGATAATAAAACCGAATAGGCATTAAACAATTTTCATGATTTTAAATTTTACAGATAAAAAGAAAAATCCTAACCTCAAAAATAATTCTTATATAATTAAAACCTCCATAACTTTCGCGCCGTTTGCAATAAATTATTAACACGCACTGTTTTGGTATGGTAAAATATTACCCTTCACTTGATCAAATCGTCATTCGTGTCATCCAAAAAAAAATTTGGAAAAAAATGTCAAAATGTCGATAATTTTTGAAAAAGTCCATATGTTTTATATATACTTATATGTATGTGTGCTACCAAAGTGACAAACGATTTGGAAGAATGAAACTGGAAAGAGCAGCAACATGAAGCTCATTGTCTGCCCGAGCCTTTATCGGAACGGTGGACTATTTGTGAAATATAATAAAAAAGTAGTTAATTGTCTTGCATGAACTAGATTACTTGTATTGAAATTTGGGAGGTTGCCTTACAAAAATGGCTATAACTCCCTAATTTTGCACCCTACCAACATACCGGACCCCGCAAAATGTTTGGAAAAACTACCGCTGTAACATATATTTTTGCCAAAAAAATCGAAGGATGACTCTTTTTTGCTACGCTAAGTTCTTTGAAAAAAAAATTTTTTTTTGCAAAAAAAAAATTTAAATTGTTGTTTTGAAATTTTTTCTTTTTAAAGCCAATTTACTTGTGAACATTCGTGGAAATTTTCAAAAGTCTAACTTTTACCGTTTTCGAGTTATTGGAAAATAAAAAACGATACTGATTCTTTTGAAAGCTTATAAAACCCACAAAAAAGCTCCACTATTGGGGTTGAGCTTTTCTTGGCATAGGCTTACTTCCACAAAATTTCATCAAAATCGGTATATCACTTGGAAAATATTTTTTTTACCTTGGACTATACCAGACATTGTTTGTGTACCAATCCATAGTGATAACCAAGGCATAGGTGAAACCTTCTGAAAAGAAAAACGTGAGCAACAACAAAGGAAGGAGAAGCAAAAGAGCAGCAGATTCTTATTTAAAAAAATAGCGTGTGTCTGCACACTCTGAAGAAGTTATACTTCTTATCTAAAATTAAATAACATATATTTTATTCGTTAATTACTGTTGTAATAGGATTAAAATATTCAAATATCTTGTGAATATTGCATCGATTGTTGTGCCACTTTTAGTTGTGGCTTGATTTCTATTGTTACTCATATTTAAGTTTAATTTACATAACAAGAATTCGATTAGTGGATATACAGATTGATGAGCAAAATTTATATTGAAATCTCCACTTACAATTAGCGGTACATCGTTGTAATTTTTATTTAGGAATTGAGCTCCAGTCTTCGTGAATGGCAATAAATGAAAGTCAAGAAATTCAATAACTGTGTCAATGTTTGTATTTGGAGGAATATAAATAGCCACAATTATAAATTCTTGCCCTCCCAAAGTTGACGATTGTGCAAAACAAATGTCTCCAACTTGAGAAAAAATAAATTTGAACTGTTTATTCTCTGTGAATAAATGTTAAAATAAGGTATAGTAATATTAGCTGAAGTGCTTTCGTTACTATATACAGCAACACCACCTGATCTATTAAGTTCGCGTTTAAACTTAGTGATGCATTTAAAATTGGGTAAATCAATGTGCGAGGAATTTTTTATATTTGTCTCAGATAAAACAAAGAAATCACATTTTCTGCATATTTGGTCCGTTAGGTCCTGAACATGACTTTGTAGTCCCTGACAATTTAAAGAATACAATGAAATGCATGGGCTTTCGTATATGAAATTAAGAAGAGTGTGGTTTATGGTGTTAAATCTGTTTAAAGAAAGTCTTTGCAATTCTTGTTGCAAAGGAATCATAGAGGATCCTCTTTTACGGCCATTATAACATTTTTTGTTGTCTTGAGAATTAACGATATATATGCTACCAAGGCTAGTTACGCGCGACAATGCAACAAAAACTAATTGTTGGCAATGATGTTTTAAATACTCATAGACAACTTCGTTAACAGTGACACCTTGGGATTTATGTATAGTCGTAGCACAAGCCGCAATTAGAGGAAAATGTTTTCGTTTCGCATATATTGTTCTATTATTATTTAGGGACGTACAAGATGTTCTTATATTGATTGGAACTGCAAGTGAGCTTATATTTCGATTAGTTGCATGCGCCACCGATTTCTTTTTCAGTTGCTGCCCCACTTTAGGAGATGTTGGAAATTCTAACCAAATGCTAATAAGATTACTGTCCTTGTCGTATTCAAGATGAGCCAAGTCTCCAACAGCACCATTGGCTAACCCATCAGTTACGTCGATGTTTGTTGTTATAATGTACGGTTTATGCAAAACAAAAACAATTTCATAAGGTAAACACTCTGTTTCGATTGTAGAAAGTTTGTGAAGCTTTTGTCTAAAAAATGCTAATTGTTCGGCATTTTCAGATCCAGTTATTGAATCTTGTGCAATTGAAATTACTTTATTTTCTGAATTTTGTAAAACCGTACAATTGTATTGAGTCACAGCATTGTTCGTTTTTTTTGCGAGGTAGGTGAAGAGAAAACATATTCATAGAGTCAGGGCGAATTGATATCAAGTGAAAGAACTAGAATTCGCCTAGAAATCTACTGTATTTTGTTCAATTCGCCTTGCAAACATATGTACGTACATTGAGTGCATAAGCAGCTGTCCACTTTGCATTTTGTGTTTGCTTTTGTCAACAATTTGTTGTCTTTTACCAACTATCTGGTGTGTATGTATGAATGTGGCATTACCAAAAAATTCATATATTCACATTACGGCTGTCGAAATACAAAAACAAATTTGTTAGAAACAGATTATAACATTGAGAACTAGATGGCGCTTTAAATGATTTGTAATTGGGTAATGCCAGAAATGTGAAATATAAATCGCTGCTGGCAATACTAAATCGTTTCCCCCCCCATATGCACCTTTTTCCTTCACATTTTGTGTCTAAAATCTTCATATTTTATTTTTGGTTACTGCCATACGATGATGCGCGATAAGAAGTATAACTTCAAAAAAAGTAATGCATTCCATGCAAGTAAATGTATAATATAAATGTTTTGATTTTTGTATTAATTATTTATAAATGTGGATATATATTGATAAAATTAATTATAATAAATTAATAAAGAAAGAATAATTCGTTTCTAAATATTATTATGTTTCGGAGGAAATAGGCAATAGTAAATAAGTATATAGAGGTTTGGGAAAACACGCGAAATACTTCCACGTAAGTATATGGATGTTTGGGATGAAGAACGCATATGTTTCCACGTAAAAGCATTCATGTTTGGCAGTAAATATGATACTGTTTGCATTTTAATACAAGTAAGTTCCAAACATATGAATGTTTGAAGTGTGTTTCAAACATATACATGGTTCCTGCGGAATATGTTTGGGAAAATATACCGCAGATCTATCGATATTTCCATGGGACGTATTCCTCTGAGATGTTTGACCTCATAGCTGACCTAATAGCCATACAACGAAATTTCACAAACATTCAAGTCCATTTGTTGTTACTTGACTAGTAGATCTCTCATACATTCCGGAATGGTAAAGCGTTTTTTTGAATAAAATGTACAAATCTTGAGCCACTGTCATTGTTTATGAGCTACATGATGTCTTGACTGGAATGAAACGTCGTCACCGCCTCTGATATCTACATCTACTATGATATCTGCAACAAAATCACTGGGTGTAACATAAAGTAAAGTAAAGTACAAAAAGTGTACATAAACTTACAACACTTTTACATGGGAGTACAAAAGGTGTACACAAAAGTTAAATAGGATTTTGATCGTCACTGTATATACGAGCGCATATTCACAATCATCGGAAAAAGGCGAAACTTTAATTACCACTACACATATAAAGTTCCACTTCTGTCGCGTGTCTACATAAGACTCTGTTGATTCTTGTACTTTCTGTACGCCTTATCTTTTCTATACTTCGTTCAGTAAGGACTTTTAATTGACTTCTTGTTGAAAAACTTCAAAATTAAGGATTGTGATTTTACATGATTTTATGGTACTTGTGTAAAGATATTTGAAATTTGTTCCTGGTTATATACGAGCATTTCAGTCGTGGTTGTAGTGTTATTAGTTCATTTTATGTTATGGAGCATTTAAGGACATTTATGTTTTTATCTGTGTGTTTTTCTTTTCGCTAATTCTTACGTGTCCTTTATATATTTGGTTTATATCAATCCCTGTTGGGTTTGCTGTTAAGCATTGCATACCCCTGGTGGAAGTTAAAATTTAGTGTTTTTGTTTCGTTGAGGGGAATTTTGTTAGACAGACAAGAATTGAGCCGAAATGTCGAAAATTATATCAGTTAAGCAATCAGATTATACAAGGGTGGATCAATTCGTCCGTGACTTTTTGAATGAAACACAGTTTTTTTTGCAAAACAAAAAATATTTTTCAACATAATCTCCTTTTAGCTCAATACACTTAGTCCAACGTTTCTCCAATTTTTGTATGCCTTCCAAAAAATTGGATTTTCCGCGGTACATAAAATAGACATTTGTTTGCTCAATAAATTAATCGTTGGAGCTAAATCTCTTTCCACCGATCCATTTCTTTAGGTTTGAAAATGGGAAATAGTCACTGGGGGCTAAATCCGTAGAATATGGCGGATAAGATACCAATTCATAGCCCAATTGAACAACTCCAAGCAATTCTTTGAAGTTGTCACACGATTACGTTTATGGTCAATAGGCTGTTCCAAAATTTGCAAACGTCAAAAACCTCACTCGGATTTGGATTTTTGGGACTTTTCTGAGCTTAGAACCTATTTTTTGCAATTTTTTGGATTTAAAAAAACTGTCGCCGGAGCCAATTTTGATTTCATGTCTATTTCGTCGAGTTTTGAATTTAGACTTTTACTTACAAAATCATAACTTTTAAGAGGCTCAATATTTTTCAATTACTCAAAATTAACGTTGAAATAACCTTTAGGTATGGCTTTGACAAGGACTTAACAGAAATCGAGAAAATGGACCTCAAAGTCAAAAAAGTAAATAAAACATGCTGAAATTCTGACTTTCAAGATCACGAGATAGCACATACTGGCGCAAATGAAATATTTGATATTTTTTCTGAATAGTACTATCCATTTTTAACATTTTTGCCCTTTACACTACCCAAACAATTCGCTACATAGAGTTTTCTATGATATTTCAGACAAAAATCAAATTTTCAAAAATATTAAAAAATTAAGAATTCACAAGTTGATATTTATTTATCAATAATCAAATAATAAGGTTAATGTTAAATGTTGAAAAAATAAAAGTTTAAAATAATTTCGGCTATGATGTCGATACAATGACATTTTGTATCTTTCCCTCATCTTTAAAATTTATATTTTTAATGCGACATAATGCTCGTTCGGCAGTGGCGTTTATGACTTTAAAATATGATATCTCTTTTTTAGCTTTATTGTAAGTCTCGTCATTATCCCATACGGCCGGATCTATTTCCAAAAAGAAGTATTCAAATCCATGATTTGAAAAAATTCCCGCATTCTTGTACTGATGCAATCAGTAGGTATTATGCTTTTTTCGATGTAGTTCATCTTTCGAATCGATATTTCATCAGTGCTCTTTTCAATATTTAAGTTCGCTACCATTCTCCTCTTCTCGCGCAGACTAATTCTTTCGTCAAAAAATGAAAGGGCGCTTAAATGGTAGCCCATGTACCACAAGTTATCTTTAGTAAATGTTGTAAGAGCAGCTTCCGAAATGATGTAATTAATTTCTTTAATTTTTTTAATATTATTGATAAAATTTATATCATTCAAAAGGCAATGATTAGCTGCGGTACAATCATACCAACAAGGAATGTACACAAACACAGTAAATAAATAAATATCACCTAAAATATGCACCTTTTCTGTATCAACACCATTCTCTTCCTTGCGATATAAATACATTTTTAAAGCGTACACTGCTTTTTGCACCCAACGCGCTCTTGACGTGCATCCTGGCGTTTTAATCTTTTTTTCCAGAGTCTTCACCGAGGAAAACTAAAGCTGGGTTCAAAATAATCTTCATAATCACTTCTAACTTGTTTGGCTTTCAACTGGTTTTTTATGAAGAATATAGTGTTTTTGATATCAATTAGACAGGTGCCACAAAACTTAACCCTCTAAAGTGTTATTGACACACTCATGGTATAATTATATTCACATGGTAAAAGCAGCATGCGTTGTTGTTGTTGTAGGCAAAAACAACAGGCAATTTATTTTTGTTTCATTCGTTGAAATTGTCAAACTTTACTCACATTAATACCAACAACAAAAAAGTACAAAAACAAAATACATTGGAGTTTGACAACTCAAACGAATATTGGGATGAAAAAAATAAAATCAGCTGTTCAAATGACTTTACCTCAGAAATAATTGTACCATGTGACAACCTTAATAGAAAGTTGTTTTAGTTAGTTTTGAAAATTCGATTTTTGTTTGAAAAATCACAGAAAACTCTATTTGCCGAATTTTTGGGTAGCGTAAAGGGCAAAAATGTTAAAAATAGACAGTACTAATCAGGAAAATTATCAACTAGTTCATTTGCGCCAGTATGTGCTAACTCGTGCTCTTGAAAATCAGAATTTCAGCATGTTTTATTTACTTTTTTGACTTTGAGGTCCATTTTCTCGATTTGTGTTAAGCCCTTGTCAAAGCCATACTTAAAGGTTATTTGAACGTTAATTTTGAGTAAAAGTTTTTTTACGGAATTGAAAAATATTGAGCCTCTTAAAAGTTATGATTTTGTAAGTGAAAGTCTATATTCAAAACTGCACGAAACAGACATGAAATCGAAATTGGCTCCGGCGACAGTTTTTTTTTTAAATCCAAAATAATTGGACAAAATAGGTTCTAAACTCGGAAAAGTCCCAAAAATCGAAATCCGAGTGTGTTTTTTGAATTCGAGAAAATGTGAAACAGCCTAAAGGTCAATTGGGAGCAAACTCAGCACCCATCTTGCAGTTAGCTTTCTTAAACACAACTGATCATTTAAAATCGAAACCACACTGCCATATGAAATGCCTATGGCATCAACAATCTCACGCACTTTTACTCTTCGATCGGTCAACACCATATCATGGATTTTTCGACATTTTCGGGTGTATTGCCCTCAATTGGCCGCCCAGAACATACATTGTCATTTGTGCTTGTGCGACCACAACGAGAATCAGTAAACCACTTTTTTACCATTGAAATCGATGGTGCAGAGCCCCTATAGTATTTATCAAGCTTTCCTTGGTTTGATTGACGGTTTTTTTTTTCGCAAAAAATAATGTTTAATGAGAACTCGAAATTCACTTTTTTCCATTTTTAAAAAACAGCTCTTAAACGCAAAGTAAACGACGGAACTTGCTCAAAATTTGACAGTAGTCTATTAATAGGTGGTATTTGATGATAGCAGTGTTGCATTTCATACAACTACGAGGGAAGTTCGAAAAGTCACGGACTTATTGATCCGCCTCATATGGTGGCCGCGGTGGTGCAATTGTTAGTGTGCGAGGCTCCTGTACAAGAAAACGTAAGTTCGAACCGTGTTCTGACCACCATCACAGATAGACGACGGTCGCCTAACTTAGTGATGGCGACACTATCGAGTATTTAGCCATGAAAAACTTCGCAAAATACCGGTGCAAAACTGTAGATCCCAATCAGTGAGTGTAAAACTAGAAAGCATAAAGCTCACTGGGTGTGAGAAGCACCCCTAATCCCGTCATGGGAAATTATTTTATTTTTATTTAATTTTTTTTAAAAAGAATGTATGATTCCAAAGAATGAAAACCCAACTTTTTACAGGAAAAGCAATGACTTTAAAGGGCAAAGGAACATTGTTGGTTTAATCGAAAGATTTGTATAAAGCCCTGAACTCACTGCAATCGAAAATTTTACAATGCAATAATCAGCTGCTAATTTACTCGAAACTTCCAAGCTAAAGAATCGTGCTGCAGTATGAAACCAGTAGAAAGAGATTTCGAATTAGTTTCAAAACGTTTCTTAACCGAAAAGTGAGTCTTTTGCTGGTAGGATGTACAAAGTACGTGCATTTTTAGTGGTTCCTGTTTTAAGTGCCTTGAAGTTTTTGATTTTTTTTTAATTTTCGTTCGGATTTTCGGCCTAAGAAGCTTTTCCATTTTGTTCAGGAAAGGTAGAAAGATTTGGACTATCCAAAGTGCAATAATTTGGTTTAATGGCTTGCATGTAACCTGTCATCTTAGAGTGAAGGTCACCCTAAAGTTAATATGCAATCTCCTATTTCTTTTACGCTAAAGCCGAGATGCTTAAACTTTTTCCATACCTCCGAGTTATTACAGCATTGTTATATTTAAAAGGTCTATTTGTTCCTTAACACCTTTATCCGCAAAAAACATCGTTTATATTTATGCAGAAAACATTAGCACTAACGCATAATATCCTGTGTACGAAAGTGTTAGAAACAAATTTCAAATGTTGATAATAAGAATATAATATTTGAAAAGCCATAATGACGGATACTAAACAAGTTTTAGTTTAAATCAATAATTCAGTTGTTCCTGAAGAAAAAATAGTACAGCTTCATAGCTTCCTTTGTAAAATGTCCTTTTCTAAGAATAGGGTTTATCATTTCCTTTAAAACTGGATATCCGCGGTTTTCAACTAAAATATATCAAAGGGGTTTCTTTTGCTTAACAACTTATAACTACTATAAATTCGGCCAAAAGTGAATACGAACATTGTCCTTAAATCATCACACTTTATAACTTCCTCTTGCACACAGTTGCTAAAGTAGTTGAAATATCTGCGGTATTGAATTTCACACAGCAGTTTACTGATATCCGTCCTTAACCGACGAAATTTTTTGTTTTGCACTCTAATCAAGATAAAAACCACTAGACAAAGAATTTCAACACCTGCCCCTATTTCCTGTTGGTTACATGAAAGATTAGAACTGACAGGACACATATACACAACATCTCCTTTTATGTTAGATCCGACATTTTACGGTCTATAATTTGTGACAAAGACCACAGACTAGGACAAAGAGAAAAAATAATCCAAACACAAAATTCAACACAAAACAAAAAACAAGGTTGAACATGAAATTACCTTTTTACCTGATGTCGGAGGGAAAGAATTACAAGGACATGGAGGACATACTTGTACAAAACATGAAAATGCCTACAAAAACATATGTATGATATAAATGTAAACATAGTGTATTGATACAGGTATCAAATAGCCTGGATTTTTATATTTCCCGGGATGAAATAAACGTGTAAGGAAATTTATAAAATTTCATTGTGACAGCAAAATTACACTGATTTTTTGATTTTCCTGCAATGTAAAATCAATAGATTAATGCCAAGTTTTACGTCATGTTGCTTGTGTTTGGCGGCTATTGAAGTATACAAGATTGTGGATTTTCAAGAAAGTACAATTAATATTTACTTCCGGTTCACAGCATGTGATTTAGGTGCAGAAAACTATTACCTAAACAAATATAAAGAACTCTCTAATTCAATTCCATTGTGGTCATACATGCACAAATGATACCGACTGGTTTGGTCCTCGGAAACTTGAGTCTCAAACAAACGAACTTTTTAAAAGCAGACTGCTGGTTTGTCGGTCGATTTAACAGATTTACAAAAAACGTTTCTTTTTCAAAATCGAAAATTTTCCGAAAATCTGTTTTCACCTTTAAATTTGATAAAAACAGGTGGAGCTGTGTCTTATTAAAAAAAACTAAATTACACACGATCTACTTTCAATAATTTTATCTAGTGAACCTGCATTCGATTATTCACCACTTTCACCAGCTGGCAAAGGCTGTTTCCGTACGTCAATTTTTCATCCGGATACGACGACAAATCACTCAAAAATCGTTTTCATTTTGATTGTGTTTTTGAATTTAACACTAAAATATGGATAATAGAAATGCATATTTGACCCTGCTTAAGAAACCCCACGCAGGGTGTACAATTTCTTGAATTCATTTTGTAGGTAATTTGGATTGGATTTGTAGGTAAAAAACCTTAAATATTCATATATTTTTTTGATAAAAACAAAAGTCAAAAAAGTATAGTTAAATAGTTTTTTCAAAAGTTTTTGTTTTGTGGGACTTTCATGCATTTCCACAATTTCTGTGCCATCTACAAAATTTCCGATGCCTCTCAAATCCACCACTTACATTTCACCATCTAGGGGTTTCTACTTAACTAATCTTTGCCTTTTCATAACTATTTTTAATTTTTTCAAGAAATCATTTTTAAATTTTGAATTTAACTTTAAATCAAATTAAAATATAAAATATATAATTTAAAATATTTATACAAACTCACATTCAATTCATTTAAATTTGATACTCATATTAAAAAGTTTGAGAATCTTATTAGATTTGAAATTTAAATGCAAAATTACGTTAGGTTAGGTGTTGGTGGCAGTCGATGAACGACTTACTTAGACTTATTAGCCCATTGTTTTACCACGGGCTAACGAGATTAAGCAATGGTTCCACCGCAGAATCGGCAAGTAGCTCCAGATCTTATCTACTCCTATTTGTGATAATTTTCCCAGGCTTCTAAATAGGTGACCACATAGTAAACATCCGCCTACTGACTAGTGCTGGTCGCGTGCAGATAAGAAGTTCAGTGGATTCTTCCTCTTCTCATTGTTACCAGAAGTCATTTGCCCTGATCCACATAGTAAACATCCGCCTACTGACTAGTGCTGGTCGCGTGCAGATAAGAAAGAAATTGTTTCCCATTACATCCCATGAAGGGACAGGGGAGAACTTCTCACAATCACTGAGCTGTGCGCTTTTCAGTTTTCACTCACTGATTGGGACCTACAGTTTTACACCGATTCCGAACGGTATTTTGAGAAGCTTTTTTCATGGCTATATACTCGATAGTGTCGCCGCCACTATGCGAGGTGACCGCCGACGAAAGAAATTTGAAGGTGGTCAGAGTAGGGTTCGAACCCAAGATCTCATGTACAAGAGCCGCGCACACTAACCATTGCACCACCGACGGCCACATAAGAAGTTCAGTGGATTCTTCCTCTTCTCATTGTTACCAGAAGTCATTTGCCCTGATCTTTAGTCTCGTCGCATGTCTACCACTCAGACAGTGGCCCATCAAAGGTGACACAAGCATTAATACCTTGGGTCTGGCTAGAGACGAAAGGTTCATGGATCTCCTGCTATTCACAAACGGCCAGATTCAGATCAGAGAACCCATTGACTGCTGGACTATTATCTCTCAGCCAACCGGTCACTTGGATAATACACAAAACTTAAGTCTGTTACACGCTACAATCATCAGGTAGTCTGCGAGAAAGAGACAACCCGATTTCCCTAAAATACACCCAGTATCCTACCTGATAATTCATTTTCGAACCATTCGTGTGAAAATGCTTATATCCCTGTATACCAGAAACTACTTTGATCTAGAAATCTCTTGAAAATCGCTCTGTGTGGTATTTCCGGTCGAATAGTAATTCCATTCTCGAGTAGTCGACGAATGCAGGAATATTGAGAGTACTGTCCAGCACTGTTCCATGACTGACTACGACCAAGTCCCATTATGAGACTTGTCACAGCCTGATGGCAGACATGGAAGAAGTCTGTCTGTCTATAATGTCTATCGGCAACAAGTGTAACATTACTGTAGCGTCGTACTACATTCCCACTTGTTATTATTACAAAATGTTTCTGTAAACTTTCAAATGGTTTTCAATACTTTTCGTTATAATAAATTCTGAATTCAAAAAGAGAAGTTGTGTATTATCTATTAAAATCATTCGAACAACTTCAATTACATTCAATGTAGTAGTGGAAGTGGTGCGCAGAGCACCGGTCAAGCACCTGCCACCACACGATAACCCCATAGAACATAATCGGTTTCACCACCACTGTATAGATTCACCCATTACAACCTACCTTATATCTCTCTTACAGCTGTCTAGGACTATCGTCGAATTTTTCTCTAAACTCTCTGTTCAAAATAACAACAAGAATTTTTGCACACTATGCAAGCTTAATTTTAGAACCATTCAATGTGATATGTTCCGCGACATATATTTATGGTAAGTAAAAAAGGACTATCTCGATCTTGGCAATGTTTGGACCTAGTCCATTTTCACATGCCCCAAAGTCCTTAAGCTACATCCTATTTGCTACGTCATCCGCATGAGCAACAATTTTGCCAATTTGTTCCATTCAGCGCAAGGTTCCATAGAAGAGGAGGGAAGACCATTGCTTGAGGTGTGCCTCTGTTGACACACCTGGTAGAGCTCTAGGTGCCCAATTCGGCGTGAGACCTCTCCGGGTGAGCAGTTCGTATCTAGCCCCATTAGATCCACATTCACACTGAGGGTCGATAGCGCGCATTACTGTACTAGCCCCATTAGATCCACACTCACATTGACGGTCGATAGCGCGAATTGTATCGCAAAGTTGTGGCGAGATATTATTGAACGCAACCCCAATGTCAAGAAAGGCTAGCAACGTATGTATAGTCCTTAGCAGTCAAAAATTTCTCTATGAATCCTACTAGCTCATATTGTACTGTAACTGTACATCTGTCCTTACAGCACACTTATTGTGCACCGGATCACAATCTTACAACAATACTCTCCCGCAAGCGCAAAAAAGCTGTGGATTTTCTGACTCGGTTTTATCCGAAACGCTTGCAAATATCTACAATACACTGAAAGAATAACGTAACCCTGCTCTGACTACCTTCAAATTTCTTTCGGCGGCGGTCACCTCGCATAGTGACTTCGACACTATCGAGTATATAGCCATGAAAAAGCTTCTCAAAATACCGTTCGGAATCGGTGTAAAATTGTAGGTCCCAATCAGTGAGTGAAAAACTTTAAACCGCACAGCTCAGTGATTGTGAGAAGTTCTCCCCGGTCCTTTCATGGGATGTAATGGGAAACCATTTATTTATTTTTAATGAAACAGATTCGGTGCTGTAATGAAACAAATTCAGTGCAGGAATGAAATAAATTCATTGCAAGAACGATACTTAGTCATTGCAACAATGAAACAAATGCATTGCAGAAACGAAACAAATTCGTTGCAATAATGAATCAAATTCATTGCAGCAACAATCTTACTTTCATCACTGAGACGAACAATATGCAGTTGATGAACACATTTTCGTAGCGGAAATGAAAATGTTGGTTAGCTCACTCTCGATGACAAAAGTTGTTGGAGTGATGAACATTTTCATCCCTGTGACGATGCTTTTTCTTTCAGTGATAATTGAGGTAGATTGGAGGTTGGAGGATAGCTCCGCCTTTGAGATATCGCTCTTCCTCGAACTTTGTACCTATATTCGCATAGTCCGGTAATTGCCACGTCAGTACAGTGTCAATAAAGCCATATTCATCACGTGCATAACGCGGATCTTGACAATTCAATTATGCCATATTTGCACTTGAAACAATGGTATTGTCGGCTGGTAGAGCAATGGTGGCGTTGAAATGCTCGATCGACAATACAGTAAAGAATTAGGATATTATTCGTCAAGTTTGAGCAGAAAGGGACTACCGTGGTAAAAATACATATATGTATTTTGCGTTATACACATGAAGAAGAATTTGGGAACCTCCAGATCAAAAACTGCTTCTTTGTGTAAATAAAGAGCTCAATCCTACAAATCTTTTTAAGAGCAAATTATAACAAATTGGGGCAACATTGGATGCAGTGTATTGAGCTAAAATGAGATTAGGAGAACTACTACTTATATTTTGAGGTATGGCAACACTGGGGCGTATAAATCAGCATTTTATTATTTACAGAGGCTTGCAGCATTTATCTTGGCATCAACTGAATCGTAAATATTATCATGCGATGAGTTTTTATGATTTGTGACTTCGATTAACGCAACAGCAGTGGGCCGATCAAATCGTTTCGACTTTTGGTAATGAAGTACCAATCGTGGTCGTCATTCGTTCAGGACGAATTTCGTCAAGGCCGTTTAAAGTCGGTTGTGGTAACATCGATCCTGTGTTGCAAGGGATACTGTAAAATCATCGTGTGACTTATTCTGAAATAGAGACATATTTGGGCATTAGTTCCATTCTTCTACACTTCTAAGAGTCTAAACCGAAAAAGCTCACTATTCGAAATTTTTATTGATCCCTACATGTCATAAAAGACGAAGTCTTTTCCCTAATAATTTTGAGCTGTAAACCCTACACTTGATACTGTTAGTGTGTTTAATGCCTGAATGTGAGTAAAGGCATAGAGTAATGCCATATATAGCTGCCATATTTCTCCTCTGAGATAGAGTTATTTGACGTAAATTGACGTAAACCAGGCGGAATTACAAAAATTGGTGACTTACATTTTTCATATCGTTTTGATGAAAAAGTGTGAAATTTGAACGTATTTTGGACTTTTTTGTTATATTTTATTGTTAGTGTATAATTGTGAATTATTTACACAAAAATTGTAACGCAAAAACGAAATGTCTTTGCTGTTTTATTGTTGGTGGCTTTGCCTATATCTGGTATTATTAAAGTAATACTTTCCAACATGCAACGTCCATATGCAACACACCAAAATTCGTAAATAGGCTGAGTCAAATCACTACTCTATAAGTCATTTCTCTACGGTGAAGATTGGTTGACTCAAGAGCAACAGGAACAAATTTGGTGTAATCAGTTAAGAAATTTCTTCAAGAAAACCCACGAGTACAAACAACGATACAAAAAAGAATGAAGTAGAAATACCTAGGAAGTGTTACTATTTTTCTTGTAGATATAGTCGGGTAAAAGATATTTCACAAACAGCCCCAAAACCCTGACCTACGGTAAAAAAAAACCGACGTATCGTTATAAGGCTATATCTTAGGTAAGTGTCGACCAATTGAAAATATTTCGGTGAAGGTTGAAATTCAATACACGGCAACATTCACAAACAAATTCTGCTTCGTACAAATGGTGGATTGGTGTTATCGTTATCAGTTCCTCCATAGGCATCGTTCGAAACTCATGCCCAGAGAACTAAGTGTTTGAAAAGAGGTTGTTGCCTCCGTAAATTCGACTGTTGCCACCGAATTGCGGTTGCCACAACCGAATTGAGGCTGTCACGACTGAATTTAGTCCCCACAACCGAAACTCGGTTGAAGCAACATCTTTTAATAATTGTTTCGGTTGTGTCAACTGAATCTTCCATTATATTCGTTCTGTCATCTAAATTATCTAAAATTTCGGTTGGAGTAACCGAATTTTGAATTAATTGGGATACGGCAGCCGAAATTGGTACCGAATACAGTAACAGAATGTAGCATCAATTCAGTTACAACAATCGAATTTGGCATCAATTCGGTTGTAACTGTCGAATTTGGTATCAATTCGGTCGCAATAACCGCATTTAGACTTAGGTCGGTTGCACCGATTGAATTTGGCGACAATTCGGTTGCTGTAACCGAATTTGTCGTGAATTCTGTTTCAATTCAATTTCAATTCTAAACCTCACGTTTAAAATTCTAAATATAAACATTATATTAAAAAAAGGTAAAGAATGTATAATTGCTGCTGTTGCGGGAATATAAAGATATTTTGGCGGTTATTGCGAGAGGTAAATAAAAATATTGTAATTAATGATTTTTTTTGCATTAAAACGTCTCATTTTGCAGAAAATGCCCCACCAGATATGAACAGTTTTGGAGTTTTTCAATGTCGGGGCCCTAGAGATATGCTGCAATTGGCTGTGTATGAAACGTTTTTGGTAAATCAACAGATACAACACGTCAGAATTGGAACGGTGATTGATGCTCGGGACTTCAAAAAATTCGGAAAGGGCATGTATTACAGATGTGTTACCCTAAATATAGCCTGGAGATAGATAGGAGAATTGTGCTTGGAAATTTGATGTTACTTTGGGCTCAGCAAGTAGTTTAGGAACAAAGCCCTCTCTCGACGGACAAAAGTCCAGCTATATCAGACTCTCATTTTATCTGTCTTGACATATGGCTCCGAAACTTGGGTCATATCTCAAGCGGATGAAAAACACCTGAGAGTTTTCGAGAGAAAAATTCTCCGTAAAATATATGGGCCTGTTAGGGAAAACGGCGACTACCGACGTCGCTGGAACGCAGAGCTATATAGTCTCTATTCTGACGTGGACATAGCTGGACGGATCAAAGTGTGCCAATTGCGTTGGCTGGGCCATGTTATCAGAATGGATGAAGATGAGCCAGCGCGGGGGATTTTTGATAACGTACCCGATGGAAGCAGGAAAAGAGGACGACCAAGACTCCGCTGGAAAGACCAGGCAGAAGAATCCCTCCGTATCCTTGGTGTTACCAACTGGCGAGAAAAGGCGAAGGATAGAGCCAGTTGGAAGAATATGTTGAAATTTGTTTAATTAATATGTGTAAGACGTCTGACCTCATGAGGTTGTAATATAGTCAATAAAAGTAAATAAATGTTTTTTCAGATTTTATAATTAATTTGTTACACTGCCTAAATTTGGTTGTAACAACCTCTCAGTTGGCTGTGACAACCCCTAATGAAGTTGTGCCAACATCTAATGAGGTTGTGCCAACCTTTAATAAAGTTGTGACAAACACTTATGAGGTTGTGACAACCTCTAAATTAGGTTACGGCTCATTCGGCTATCCCAACCGAATTTCCACAGATATAAATTTACCGAAGAAGCATTTTGTATAGGTCGAGTTGTTATTCTTTCAAATAAAATTTTTTAAAATAAAGAAAACCATTTGCAATACACAACAAAGTGTGAATATACACACAAAGGTCATCACTCTTATTAATTTCGACCAACATTTTGTTCATTTCGGACTAGAGTTGGGTAGTTCATGAATTCTATAGCTCATTTAGAGTGACCAGACATCACCCTATCGAACATAATGCACATGTTTGATATGGCGAGTATGTTCGTAATAGTTAGATCCGTTCACCTTAATTGAACGAGTTCGAGAACTAGTGAACGAGTTCAAGACAAGTCTATTTCTGACCTAATGGCTTCGGCAATTAGCAAAGTTGCCATATTTGGCTTAACACCAACCCGAGGAGGTTCAAGAGCTGCCATTATATCCAGACAAAACAACGGGTGGCTGCGATTTATTGACTGGTGGAATAATCGGACCACCTATATCTTCAAAATGAGGACGTCGCCAACGCAATTGTGACTGGGGCTCGCTTTATAGTTAGATCCGTTCACCTTAATTGAATGAGTTCGAGAACTAGTGAACGAGTTCAAGACAAGTCTATTTCTGACCTAATGGCTTCGGCAATTAGCAAAGTTGCCATATTTGGCTTAACACCAACCCGAGGAGGTTCAAGAGCTGCCATTATATCCAGACAAAACAACGGGTGGCTGCGATTTATTGACTGGTGGAATAATCGGACCATCTATATCTTCAAAATGAGGACGTCGCCAACGCAATTGTGACTGGGGCTCGCTTTCGCGACATAATCCTGAAACCATGGCATCATTGCGAGAACAATTCGGTGAAGAGTTAATTGTAGGCTAAATTGGTCACATAGATCAAGTGATACCACACCCTTAAATTTTTTCTTTTAGTGCTATGTAAAGTCCTAAATCAACAAAGATAAGCCGGGTACGATTGAGGAATTGGCAGCCGATAATACACGCATCGTTCACCAAATACCTCTAAAAAATGCTCGAACAAGTAATCGCAAATTGGAACCTTAATGAACCATGAACGAACCATGACTGAACCATGTAGTGGCAGTCGGTGGTGCGAGGTCGTGCGTTCGGTGCATACTTTGACCACCTTACATTCCCTTCGACGACGGTCACCTCGCTTAGTGGCACCGACTCTATCGAGTAATTAACCATGGGAAAAATTATCAGAAAACCGTCCGGTGCAGTTGAACAGTGTAGGTCACAATTAGTTGGCATACAACTAGAAAGCGCACAGCTTATTGATTGTGAGAAGCTTCTGCTTGTCTCCTCATGGGATGTAATGAGAAAATATTTGTTTATTTGTAGTCGAACATGTTAGCTCCAGTTACGGCCAACGGAAAAAAATAATTTTTAAAATATAAATTTTACCTAAATTTTTTTACCTTAAATTTTTGCAAATAGTACCCATAAATGAATCACCAAGGATTAATGAGGGTACACTTCCTTCCAAAATAAATCCTGTTCAGTGAAATATAATTTGTTTGCGTTAAACGAAAAACCAGTTTGTCGCAACAACTTTTTCCTGTGTCGTCCAAAATAAATCCTGTTCAGTGAAATATAATTCGTTTGCGTTAAACGAAAAACCAGTTTGTCGCAACAACTTTTTCCTGTGTCGTAAAAGTTATTTTGAGTTTGTGGTTCTGTAAATCGATGGCAAAGAGAGAATAGTTAAGAATGGTGCAAGTTAATGTCTAAGAAGTCTATTCTTCAAGTTTTCAAGTTTAGACAAATTTTGGTAAGTGATACCTTTTTGGGTTTTTTGGAATAATAGACAACACACGGGTTTCGTTTCTATTACACGTTTACTTTTGACTGTAAAGCTACCAACCGTCGTTTGTTGTAAACTTTATTCGGTTCTCGCAAATGATTTTATTTAGTTATCACAAAGGAAGTGATATGATTCAGCGAAAGTTCGTGTTCCGCAATTACTTTCTCCAAACGAAGTTCATTTGTCTGAGATGTCATTCAGGGTAACGAAGTTTGTTTATGCGAGCCAGCAGTACCGTGCGCAGGATTTTCTTTCGGCGGGGGCCCTACTTGAAATTTAGGTTGATAAATAGCAATACATTCAAAAATCACTACTGGAGGATATAATTTCCGGGGGTGCTGGCTCCCGTCTCTGCATAAGTGCCTGCGTGCCGGTATGCCTTATTAACGGAAATTCAGCAGAACTCTTAGGCAGGGTTCCATTTTTCGCAAGGTCTATTTATCGAGATAATAACAAAATGTGCAGTTAGACCACAGAATATAGATATTGTTGGACAAACGTACAGCGACGAATAGTAAATAAACACTTACCGCAACAGATCCGTACCTACGCAAGCTATTTACCTTCCTAATATTTCTTACCTTTCGCAAAAATCCGCATTAACTCATGTTTGTATTAGAAGCAGAAGTGACTCTAAGAGGTGCAATGGTTAGCGTGTGCGATTATTTTACATAAGAACACTAGTTCCATTCCTGCACTGATCACCTTTCACTCCATTTGGCAACGGTCATATCGTGTAGTATTATATTTCTAGTGATGGGGTGCTACGATTTTAGTGCAACAAAGAACAAGAACAATTCGATTACCAAGTTTTATCGTTACTTAATAAATCCCCCTCTTCGATTTTTACATGAAGTAATTTGAATGTCAGTTTTATGTTCAGTTGTATTTTTCTATGCATATGAAAGCAAATTGTTTTTTGTACCTTCATGGAATGTATGTGTGTGTAGTTGGATTTGGAAATGGGAAACATTAGTTTGTCACTGCGCTCGTACAAGCATGACTGTAAGAATCTGTATGCAAAGGTGGATATGAGGACAAACATACCAATCCACAAAGAACATATATCCTCCTATATGCATAAGTGTAGATGTATTAGGGCTGTTCTTAATTTTCAAAAATGAATTTTGGCGTAGAATACGTCTTACCTTACGGTATAGGGAGTCATGTCAGATTGTTATTGATGTAATCTTTATTTCATTGATTATGAGGAAACGGCGAGATAACTGTTTTTAAAAATTTTTTTGTAGGTAAATGAAGATGTTATCTTTCGTTTGATATACATTTCATATTGGTTGATATCTTCCTAATATTTTAATTTCTCAAATGAAAATTGTTTAAACACATACACTCAAACATATGTGAGGTGTTTGGTTGAGTGTTTGAGTTTGTAGCGTGAACACAAACTCTGCTGCTGTTTCAGTGTGGACACAAACCTTCGGCTGTTGTTATGATTGATGAAATATTGAAATTTCGTATATTTACTTATGTATTTAAGTGAAACAAAATGTTAAATGTGAATTTGAATTTAACATGGATATATAATTATAAAAAATATATGAAAAAATTAATTCATACATTTTTATGTTAAATGAAATGCTGACAGCAGCTGACAGTTGACTGAATGGCACCTACACGAAATACAAGAAAGCAACGAGTGGTTGTTATGTTATCATTTATTGTTATATACGTTTTCTGTCTTATCGGACGGCGTATTCTACGTTAAACTTAATGGCCGTGTCTCTGACACAGCCTGCAGGGACAGTCTGTCTGCAGGACAACTGTCTGCTGTATTTTTTTTTAGCTCGTCTTCTATATGTGGTTTTACTTTATAACTGAAAAATTTGGAGCAGATGCGATAGTTGTCGCCGGGAACTGGCCAGAATTTGAAAATGACTCCAACTGGACAAAAGTTTATCTTTTTAGTAGATTTGCAACATATTTTGTAAATTCATTTAATTGTAACTTGCTTTATAACAATAAAAATTTGAGAAAAATCCAATAACTTTAGCGGTTCCAACTCTGGAATAAGAAAAAAATATTTTTTTGTGAAAAGAGAAAAACCAAGTCTTTTTTATTCACCCCCCCCCCCCCCAACCAGTCTTCTAACCCTGTTTTGAAGAACCGGGTTGAGCAATGAAAAATTAGCATTTTTATATAAAATATTAATTTGTTTTTTTTTTTAACAATTATTTATATTCATATTTTATATTTTTTTTTTAACATTGATTTGTACATTTTGCACGCAAAGAAAAAACGTTTAGAGTTAGTTTGGGGCAAAAATATTTCTTTTACCCTAAATATGTTTCGTTTGCTAGTTAGTTTTATGTTTCACCATAGAACTTGACACTTTTCCCGCAAATAAACAATATTTGCCCCAAAAGTAATTTCTTTAATTGCAAACGAAACAAAAATTTTCATATACTACTTTGCGGCAAACAGAGAAACAAAAACTCTCTTGAGGTCGGATTTTTAGATTAGGCTTGGTTGCATATGAACGGTGTTTGTTGAAAAGTATTGCTTTAATAATAGCAGATAGAGGCATTAGTTCTACACAACCTACAGAAAAACAACAACGGCATTTCCTTTTGTATATCAAAAAATGTAAACTAACAAATGTAAAGTAACAACAAAAGATAAGAAAAAACTCCAAAATGCGTTTAAATTTCACAGTTCTCAACCAAAAAGAACGCCATGACAAATTTAAGTCAACAGTTTTTGTAACTCCAACTGGTGTAAGTCAATTTACGTCGGAAATCTCTCTATCGCACCGACATCACCACGAAGAGTGTGAGTGTGTGCGAAATGAAACGTCAGATGATAGATATGTCACCTTTAGGTATAGAATTACTCTATGTGTCTTGTCTATTAGGCAGAAATCGTAGCTATTAGAGAAGTAGCGGAATGGCTGAAAAGTAATGTTCTGACTAAGATCGGAATCAATATTTTCTCTCATAGTCAAACCATGGAAACTGTCTTCCTGATCTATTAATGAGATGGCTGTCGCAGATGTATTAATAAGATGGCCGAACGGTTCAATGGAAAAATGTATGGTTTCCCATTACATCCCATGAAGCAATTGGGGAGAGCTTCTCATAATCAGTGAGCTGTGCGCTTTCTAGTTTTTTATTCACGGATTGGGACCTAAATTTTTTACGCCGATTCCAAACGGCATTTTTTGAGAAGCTTTTTCATGGCTAAATACTCGATAGCGTCGCCGTCACTATGCAAGGTGCCCGCCGCCGAAAGAAATTTTAAGGTGGTCAGAGGAGGGATCGAATCCACAATCTCATGTACAAGAGGCGCGCACATTAACCATTACACCACTGAGGGCCACATTTCAATATTCACCTTATTTGTGACATACACAGCCACAGACATACCTTGGAATTGCAAAGTATATGAACTTGCCAGACTTGGGTCTACCTTACGTACTCCATAGGAACTGGAACATGTGGGCATGCCTCTAGCAACTTGCAGGCTCTTCTTGCGGAATTGTGCCCTTACGGCAACTAACGACAGGTAGTCAGTAGTAGGGAAATGTGTACATTCCAAGCTAGTGTGGCCCGACTAGACTTGAGACACAGTAAGGACCTGCTGTTGTAATCGAGAACGGACGTTTCTCTTATTATGTCTGACGTAATGCGTCACTGTGTCATTGAACGACACGGAGAGGAACTGGAAGTTTTGAGAAATGACTTTTGCAGAAGCTGCGGTGACGAAGAGGAGGTGGCGTTTATAGAACACCTTCTGTGTCGGTGCACCGCTCTTTCCAGATGGCGGTGAGCTACACTAGACTCATATTTCTTCGAGGAGTTTGCAAATCTGTCTGATGTTAGCAACCGCCAACTCTTGAGTTTTCAAATGCAATCAAACTGGTTCAACGGGAGGGATTAGGAAAATCGCATAGTTTTCATTTTGTCCCTGTGGTATCACATTGTACCACAAGGTCTAAGTGAGTCTACTCCAACCTAACCTAACCTTATTTAGGTTAGATTTTGTATAATTCGTTTGAGGTAAACTAGACAACAGTTAATGGAAAAGCATCCTCTTGTTCATTTCAGGTTTTCCCAGTTTCAGCAAACCTTTTGTCCTCGATCCATATGGGTCTTCCCATAGGATCTTTGTCATCCTGCCATCTGTTTCCTGATTCCACTAGACTACGTGTGCCGACTCCGCTCATTTACCCAACCCAGCCTTCGTCAAATAAAAAGGTTTCCCAACTTCTACGCGACTCACCGCCTGCTTTTCGTTGCTGGGAGGTTCGCACGTTCGATGCCGATTATTCCACTGCGCCCCGGCCCTCATATGAGGTTGAGTTTGCCGTGCACAGAATAACACAGTGCAACACGAAAAAATATATCCATATACGGACACCACTACGGGATAAAAGACAAAAAAAAAGAAGATCCATGTCTCCCAGTTTTGCCCAAAGATTTGGGGCCTCGGTGTCGTTTTTGCAAAAACGTGATCATTTTGGCAGGCTCATATCTTGCAAACCGTTCGGAATTGTGATTTACTCTCTGCGGGAAAGTTGTAGCTCTGGTCATAAAGAACAAAAATTATGAACATATAAAATCAAAAAACTTCATCTTTAAGGTCAAAATCGCAATTCCCCAGTTCAGGTCCATAGGTAGCAAACCGTTCAAAATTCAAGTAAACAATCAACTACAAAAATGTACCTAAGGTAAATAACAACTTTCTAGAACATATGAACTTCCTAGGAATGATTCGTATCACCGTTTACTTCAACATTGAGGTACTATGCTATCTCACCGACCGCAGCAGCACAGGCAAAGCAGTAAGTTCACCACACGCAACAAGTGACGCAGCACACAATATACAAGCGACACGACGCTCACATCGAGGCATTACACAGCGCGACGTCAACGAGAGTTAGAGAGAAAGTGCTACAGCATAATTCGCACACAACATTGGCAACTGACAATTTCAATATGCAGTGTGAAAATATTGATTTATTTTGCTACGTTCGCGGTCATCAAATCAGAAAAAAAAGTTATCGGCGTTACTATCAGACTGCTCTCCATCACCAACCCTCAGAGAGTAAATCAAAAATTCAAACGGTTTGCAAGATATGAGCTTGACAAAATGATAATTTTTTGTTTTGCAAAAATGACACCGAGGCCCCAAATCTTTGGGGGCCCATAACAAAAGTGCATGACTTTGTGCAAAACTGGGAGACACAGGTCTTTTTTTTGGTGTTTTATCACTTAGTGGTGTCCGAATATGGTTATATTTCCATGACTTAAAAAATTACACACAGTGTAATCATTTATCACCTTCGTGCAGTCAAGAACCGTTCTAGATTCCACAATTCCCGATGATATTGCCCTGATTACCATTTGGCTATGCGTGAAGATATTCGCTTCGGCTGGGTTTGTATTGGCGCCGATCCATTTCGGGATTACAGGCCCACCTGTACCGTATTGGACTAGTAGCGAATAGTGAGTGAAGGGCATGCATGGAGGACGATTAGACGATGGATCTTCGCTATGCCGCTGCCCGGCATTCACACAAGCTAGATCCAAGTATCTCTTGGATCCAAGTATCTCTAACATAAGACATGACCAAACCTTTGGGAATGTACTGGAATAACTTAAGGAATTTCGTGAATTGCACCAAATTCCTATGACAGGTATAGTGAATTAGTAGGCTAAATTGGGGATGCACAACAGGTCGAATCAGGGGCTTAAGTGTATGTCACTGACATGAGAAGGATTAGAGTGCTTTCGTTTCGAACACTCCACATCGTACCCGTTATTTCAAACTAAGTCACTAATGGAAAATCAACTATTTTGTAATTTCAAAAAGTTTGTAGTATGAACTTCTCATACATTAACTAAAACTATCAAAATCTATTAAACTATTAAAAAAATTCAATTAAAAAACGTAAAAAAACTAGTTCGGTCATCAAAAAGCTATACTACAGAGAAATGCAACTCTGTGATATAGATTGAAACCCACCTCAAAGCACGACACCAATGCGAGTATGACAGAAGAAAAGAAGAACATGGAGGAAATAAGCTTTCTGTTATTGTGTGGGAATTATGGACCTTTAAGTAGGTGTTGGTACTTAGGTATTTTCCAAAAATAAGAACAGCCCTAATATGTACATATATTTGAAATCGTATGTAAGCAAGCTGTCTTGTTTCAAAGCTGACACCTACAAATTTGTTTATGTTTTTTGCTTGTATGTGTTGTTTTTTGTAGGTTAGGAAAAGGCTTTTTACTTTTGCATTTGTTTGTCTATTTTGCCAAACTAATTACGACATGAATTTCATCCAAGTCGCCTATTCATGACACTTTTTGTTGGTATTGAGCATCCTATAGGGAAATAGGAAAACTTTAAGGTCTTTATTTTATTATGACAGCCTTAGTTTGCTTTGGAAAATGTTTAAATTTATTGTTTTGCCTAAGTCCTTTTAACATAATTTCTCAAATTGAAATTTTTAAGCTGATTATAGTTTGTTGCGAAATGGTTTTTATAGTTTTACGACAAATATGTTTGTTAATTAGAAAATAAAAGAGGATTTAAGTTGGGTTCACTTAAAATTATAGTTAAACATGTTGAAGGGGTGAGATATATGTATAGAGGTATAGTATATTCCAAGTAGTATATAAGTTTACTACAGCAGATGGTGCACGAAGTTATTCAGGCACTGTGTTCGTTTATGCCAAAAGTTTCTGTATCCTGAATGATGAAAACATTAAGTACATTTTGATTTTTAATGGAAAATACTATCAGCGCCTGTAAATTTTCAGCGACAAAAACTGTCATTGTTGTCCTAATAGTTGTTATTATTGTTAAACTGTTATTATTCATAAAATGTAAATACAATATTTACCTATGAAATAAAATAATTAAAATATAATATATACAATATTTATTTTTCAATTTAACGAGCAATTTTTCGCAAAAAAATTAGAGAATTTCAATGCAGATGTATTTAACAAGTTGGAAAACACATGTATATCGTTTGTTACAATTGAATTGAAAAACATATTGGATACATCTGAAAATATTGAAGAATCCCTAAGAGTTCCTCGAATTCATCTCCCCAATAAGTTGTAACGCAAGGAATCGTAGTCTACTTAGTATTTTCTTGTATTTTCATGAACATGAGATTACCCATGAAGTTGCAAAGATTCTGAACGCCACTCAATTGGTTGTGTCCAAGAGTGGTCCTTCATAGGGTAGTCCCAGTTGCTCAGTACTTCCGGTCTTAGACTAACAGCCAAAGTTACGATGTCGAACGTTAATGTTCGCTTTCTTTCTATGCGACAAACAGCTGATTTGGGAGTCACTAACAAGCGAACGAAAACATATACAATTCAGTACAAAATCGGACCCCACTTACACCCTCTCCCTCAAAATCCAAGCGAACGAAGCCAGGCACTCACTTTCGTTTCAGAATGCGAGTCACTATCTTTCGACTTGTCGTTCGCATGGTTTTACGTGTGTTTGTGTGGTTGTTGTTCAAAGCAATAACATAAAGTTGTGGTTCGCCATTTAATTTCGGAGCGAGAGAGAAGAGTACGAGGAACCCGTATCTGCAGGTGCCACAAAGTTGGCGTTTTTGTGCTGAAATTGAAATATATTTTAATAACAAATTTATTATAATGACATTATTTTCAGTCCATTGTGATTCTTTCATTGATTTCTATTTAAATTGTTTTTGTTTCAACCTTTTATTCGATTTCCAGCTATGCGACAACCAAAATACAAGTGACTGGTTTTGACATTTTCGTTCGCATAGATGACAGCGAAAATAGTTAATGGCTTCCGATTTTTCTAATACACAATCACACAATAACATTTAAAGCCTGGGATAAGAACGAAAGTGAGTGACTGGCTTTCGTTCGCTTAGGTTTTCTTTCGAGATCGTGACTTTGGCTGTTAGTATGTGTAATGACAGTGGCTTTAACTAGCAAGCTAGAGTGAGAACACGAAGCGGATGAGCAGCCTTATTGGTTATAAGAACACTGGTGTGTTTTAGGTTAAATATTTAACCCTGTCACTGAAGCTCTTTGAATCCGGATGTGCTAACACTTCTGGCCAACGGCGGATCAAAACTAAAGAAACAAAATCTAGTTTCGACACATTGTATTCTGGTCAGGCTCTGATCCATAACGGGCGGCTGAAACATTATCATTCTGGCACTACGTAAAATGCGAATCACGGTGGGCTGGGTTTGCTTCCCGCCGCCTAAATATTGGCAATGAAAATACGCAAGAAAAATAAAAAAACAAACCCCTATCTTTTGACGACCCTCGTAAACGTCATAAGAACCACGATTTAATACTTATAATAATAATACTTATAATACTTGTTTCAAAAAAGGCTGCTTTGATGCAATTCTCATTTGCATCACTACAGCTATGGTACTTAGTATTAAGGTCGACCAGACTCAGGGTCGCTTCCGACCGCATAATTCGATGAGACTATAATACTTTATCTGGCACTGTAGTTCTGCAAAGGACAGGAGCAATATTCGGATCCGTTCTTTTGTAAAGACGGTGTAAATACATTCCTACTACACAGGGGCTTCGGCTCACTGTTCCTACACAGGGGATTCGGCTTACAGTTCATACGCAGGGGCGTCGGCTCACTGTTCCTAGATAGGGGCTTCGGCTCACTGTTCCTACACAGGGTCTTCGGCTCACAGTTCCTGCACAGGGGCTTCGGCTCACTTTTCCTACACTTACTGTTTCCATGCAGCCCATCCCAAGATAACCGATCCCGAACCGTTCTCTCCGCACATATAAAGCACATACAGAGCCAGTATCCCGCATATACGATACCGATCTACGCAGCGAATCTGAATAATCGCGTATGCAAGACACTGAGTTGCCGGTCATGTTAAAATCGACCAGTCCTCAACCTAGCCCCCAGAAGAGTATTGTAGTATTTCCAGGAGGGTGTTGTAAAGCCATGACAAGAGCCCTCGGAAGAGTGTTGTCAAACCAAGACGAGTGTTCTCAAGCTAAGAGGAGCGTTCGCAATGAGTGAATCACTTGATGTTAATCCTGTAAATCAAATTATTTTGTAAATTAAAGAACAATAAAGAATCTAAATTCAAACACCCGAAAAGGGTAAACTATTCTGCTCTTATTACGAAAGGTTTGGTGGATCCTAACAAAAGACTCTGGATATGCCAGAGCATACCTCAGCCCTCGACAAAACCACGTTACAGTTGGTAAGAGACTGTGGAGATCTGGTCTGAAGGTTCAACCCAGTGAGTGAACACATAGCCATAATTCGCAAATTTCAAAATATCGCTAATTTGTATTCACCCACCGACTGAGAATATAGACGATGAGGTCAAAGTATAATTTTATGAGCCTTGGAGGAAATATACGAACAATGATATTAAGATTATTCTAGGCGATTTCAGTAATTTCAGTCTACACGGTACCACATCCGATAATGAAATGAGACTGATAGACTTCACCGCTGCAAAGAACCTAGTAGCTAATAGCACACGATTCCAAAATAAAGACATACATTAGGCGACTTGCTTAACTCTTGATCAGAGAACGAAAAACCAAATTAATCACATGGCAATATATGGTACGCACTCGTCTTGTGTAATGGATTGCTCCGAAAGTTCCCATAAGACTGAGTAGGGTGAAAAACCGGAGATATCAGAGGCGTATGAATGAAAGCTCACTCTCCTATTAGCGCAGAATACCCTCCGTCCCGTTGACATAGAAATGCAATGGGAGAACATCTCTCAATGTTTAGAATTTGCTACAAGAACTGAAATTGGCTATCAAAAACCGTGGAAAGAGAAAACATCGTACGACGAAGATTGTCGCTTTGCAGCTGATGAAAAAGACGCTGCATGTATGTACATGAAAGTCCACAAAATGTAACAACAGTTTCAAAAATATTCTAGAAAATACACATTTCACCTTAATGTACTGAAAGTGCAACTAGAAGTTCTCAAAATGTACTTAAAATAAAGAAAGTGTAAAATGTACGAAAAGTGCAAGAAGTGTGAAAAAGTTAAAAGGGTATAACAAGAGTTACATGAAGAGTACACAAAGTTAACAAGAAGTAACCAAAATTAGAGAATTCGCAAAGTCCATAGAAGGTCCAAAAAGTCCATAAAATATAACAACATTTTCACAAAATGTACTAGAAGAAAAATGTACTTAAGATGCACAGTTCATCTTAAAGTACATAAGGCTCAACTAGAAGCACTCAAAATTTATTGGAAATAAATAAAGTACAAAATGTACACAAAGTGCAATAAGTGTACAAAAAGTGTGACAAAAGTTGTATGAAATATAACAGAATGTTAAAAGAGTACAACAAAAGTACCACGAAGGTTACAAAAAGTACACAAATTTAACAAGAAGTAACCAAAATTAGAGAATACGCAGAGTTTACTTAAAAGTCCACAAAATATAAGAACATTTTCACAAAATATACGCAACTGGAAGTACTTAAATGCAACTAGAAGTACTAGAATGTACTTAAAATAAAAAAGTATAAAATGTACGCAAAGTGCAAGAAGTGTAGAAAAAGTGTGATAAAAGTTGTACGAAATATGAACAAAATTTGAAAGTTTGTAACAAAGGTACCAAGAAGATTACAAAAAGTTAACAAGTAACCAAAATTAGAAAATTATAGAATGACAACATTTTCAGAAAATGTACTAGAAGATACACAGTTCACCTAAAAGTACACAAGGCGCAACTATAAATACTCAAAATGTACTGGAAATTAATAAAGTACAAAATGTACACAAAATTCATTAAGTGTAAAAAAGTGTGACAACGTTTTCAAAAAAATTTGGCATAAAGCTATAAGAGTACAACAAAAGATACACAAAGGGTACAAACAGTACACAAAGTTAACAATCAGTAACCAATATTAGAGAGTGCGCAAAGCGTATTTAAAAGTCCACAAAATATAACAAAATGTTCAAAAAAGTACATACAGCTACACCTTTCACCTAAACGTTCACAAAGCGCAATTGGAAGTATTTAAAATGTACGTAAAGTACAAAAAGTGTACAAAAAAGTTCACATAACGTACCAAAATTCAAACAGTTTTCCAAAAATCAAACAGTGTGTATGATAAGGCACGCAAAACAAAAGAACTACAAAATTTGTACTAAAAGTACGATGCTACCCAAAGGGCAGCGAAATTGAAGAATAAAATTTGGAATAAAAGTACTTATACATAAAGTGAGACAAACAGTACATAATGTTTAATTTAAAAATTCCAAAGTGCACTTATGGTACTAAGACTTCAACTGATCAGAATGCTTGTCATCTTGTCTCTGCTCTTAAATTACAACTTATTTTAATTTCCAATTTAATTTCACGAAGGGATAAAGGAGACCGTCTCACAATCCGTTCTTAATTCACATGCTAAAAAACCTAATCTCTCTTAAGATCCACGTTTTATATTGATTGATTTCATACAAATGTTGAGTGCAAATATTTGTACTACTTCAACATATAATTCTTAAACACTTCACCAAGCAAACAAACTATTTCCTATATCCCTCTATATAGCATTTCTCACCCTACCAAACGACCACAATCCCTCTTATTAAATGAAGTTTTACAATCTTGTAATTGTGCAACGAGCAACAACAACGAAAATGCCTTCAAATGCAAAGGAACTATTGAACCTTCCTGTTATTACAGTGTCCTTTAATACGTTTTATTTTGTCCTTTTGAACATTCCTGCTGAGTCCTTTTGTTATTTCTTACTATAGCCTTTGGTGCTTATAGTTCTTACTGAACCAAAGGCTTTGCTAAGATACATAGACCCTTCGTGGACAATTTTATCAAGTTTTCCTTGTAAAAATATTTTCTCTTACCACTTAGAATTCTTCTTTTTGCCTATAGATAAGTAATAGCAGTAGTATTACATGTGTTTCCCATACACTTTTTGCGATTTTCTTTGTGAAAAATAATATCATGTCCTTTGTGTAAGGACTTTGTTCTATTCAGCTATTCCAACATGGACAAAAGTCTGTATTAATAAAGTTTTTCAAGTATTATGTCCTTGTGTAAGAACAGGGTTTATCACAAGTTATTTAAACATTTGCTCCTGATTTACTTTCAGGATAAGAGAGAGAGAGAGAGAGAAAGAGGAAGAAAAGATAAAGAGGTGTATGAGTAGCATTAGCTTGGTGCACTTTATGTCATCATGAACATTATTTTCTTTGCTGCATCGAGTCTTATTCTATTGTAATAGAAGAATTCTTAATATATTCTGGGTAAAAAATGGTCGGTGCTCATAGAAAATATGCAATTGAAAGTTTTATGTTGGATTACACTAGGCAACAGGAAATTTGCAAATATGTGTTAATAGCTGCGTGCCTTATGAGCAGAAATCGGAAACCAACACGAGCTTGCATAGACAATCCCTCCCACTTCTTGAAATACATATTTCGTGACGTTTTAGTGTATCTTGTTGTGTTTTGGAGCAATTTTATGTACACATTTATGTAATTTTATGATATTTCTTGTACTATTGCAAAATTTTTGGAACGAAGTTCCTTAACGCACGTTGCGGAATGGGGGCTAAATGAAAAAAAGTTTAACAACTGTTTTTTAAACCCTATTATGTTAACTAATGCTTTGGTTTGTGTCTAGACTAACATATGTTGGGAAATTTCTTGTTGAATGGGAAGTTTTCTAGGTGGAGCCTGTAACCAATATTTAGTATATATGTAAGTATATTGTAGTTTTGAAACCAATAAAAATAAATTTAAAAAAGCCAAAGTGAAAAAAGCTTAAAAAAAGAAAATTTTCTTAAATAAGTGGCTTTTATTGAGAAAGGTAAATTTTCTCAAAAAAAATACCTATTCATATTCTTAAAAAAAGTACTTTTTTTTAAAAAATACCGTATCTCAAAGAAGTACCTTTGCGTAAAAGAAGTAAATTTGCTTACAAAAATTACCGTTTCATAAAAAAAGTTTTTTTTTTTTAAAAAAAGTATATTTTTAAAATTAGTACTTTTTCTTAAAAAAGTACATTTTCTTACCACAAATTGTTTTTTTTAAAGAAACTACCTTTTCTTTAAAGAGAAAATTTTTTTGTGAAACAAAAAAACTTTTTCTGAGAGAAGAACATACTCTTAAACATGTGCCTATTCTTGAAAAAATGACAAATTCTAAAAAAATTCCCGTTTCTTAAAAAAAGCCTTTTCTTCAAAAAAAAAAAATACCTTCCCTTATAAGTTATAAGTTATAAGTTAATGTTATTGAATGAATATTTACATTTTTATATACTATTTACAGAGATTTATTGCACTTAACAAATATGGCCTAGCCTTTAATCTTCATCAGTATATTTCGTAATAAACGTAGAGGATTTGTTGTAATTATTTAACCTTCAAAGGAAAAGTACTAAAAATAACCTTTGCTTGAATATGAACACATTTCATAAGACGTCTATGTATCCAGAAGTGAAGATATCAAAACATTGTCCGAAGATTCGCACGAAGTATTAACTTTGTTTGTGATTGTACCAATCCTGTGGCTAATTTTATACGTGTTACTCATTTCATGCAATAAATTAGTAGGAAAGCGCCTTGGTAGGTTTAGCATCACTTTCAAAAGCTTGTTTTGGCATATCTGTAATTTGTTAATGTGTGTCACAGCACACGTATTCCAAGCAGGACATCCATATTATATTATGTATAGAAATATTACTTTAAGAATTATAATTTTATTAAAGTTACTTAACGAAGATTTTCTGTTTATTAGTGGATATAAGATTTTAATATAAAGATTTACCTTGTTTTGGATATTAGTAATATGAAACTGAAATGTAAGTTTTTTATCTAGGTATATACCCAGATATTTTACATTATCTGACCAGTATATGTCAAACCCGTTTATGGTTAAATTAGAGGATGGGAGAAAGCAATTCTTTCTTTTTCTGGCAAAAAAGATAGATTGAGTCTTATCATAATTTAACTTTATCTTCCATGTATCGTAATATTGTACTAGTTTATTGAGTGCACATTGAACGTTGGTCACAATATCATGACCCAATTTATGTGCGAAGAAGATACCAACATCGTCCGCATACGCAGCACAACTACATGGGGATAATAATGGAAAGTCAGACAGGCATGTAGATATTGTACAAAATTGGTCCTAGTACGGTTCCTTGAGGAACACCAGACGGAATTTCGGTTATATCAGATAATTCACCGTCAATAGTAACAAGAAATGATCTATCTGTTAAGTAACTTTTTATAATTTTAATTATGAAATGTGGAAATTTATAATTTATCATTTTATATATTAAAACATCGTGTCTTATGGAATCAAAAGTTTTAGCTACATCGAGAAGCACTAAAGCTGTTGAATTTCCATATGAAAAGTTATTTTTTACATGGTTGCATATCCTCTTAATTTGGTGTGTTGTGCTGTGATATCTTCTGAATCCGAATTGCTGTAAGGGTATTATATTATGTCGATCCAAGTGTGTGTCAATAGGGGCGTTTTTTTCGTAACTTATACACGTTAACTCATACAAAATCAAAACCATAGAGTAAATATGGGTAGAGAAAATCTTTCACTCACCAAATTTCTGACATTTGTCCTCGTGTGATGTATACGTTTGATGTTGAAAAGAATTGCTTTACTAATACCAGATAGAGGCAATGGTTCAAAACAACGAACAAAATGACAACAACGGCATTTCGTTTTGTGTGTTAAAACTAATGTGTTAAATACAACACAAATGTATGCTAACAATAACAGTCAATAAAAAAGTTTAAAACACATTTAAATTTCACAGTTTTTCACCAAACTGGCATGAAAAATTAAAGCAAGAAGTTATTGTAATTCCACCTGGTGTATATCACTTTTCGTCAAACATCTCTCTATCACACCGACCGCATCACGAAGAGTGTGAAAGGAAACGTCAGATGAGACAAATGGCGGCTCTACTATAAATTTACTCTATGATCAAAACCTGCACGTTAACTTGTATAATTTTAGAAGTTGAGAATAACCCCGATAAGAGTGTTACCAAGTTCGACAGTGCTGTATGGAAAATATAAAATGTATGTCATTTCATTTCTTATATTTCCACGACGTTTCGAAGATTATGATGTAAATATAAGGGGTAGTTATTTTTTTTTATCAAAATATTTAATAAGTTGTATAAAATATTTTTGGTTTTTTCTTCTCCAAGAATAAGGATTCCAAGGCAATAGTGGAGACCAAACAACTAAAGCAAAACCAAAAGGAAGTTAAGTGAAGAAGGAAGCCTATACCTTACCATAACTCGACAACATTCCCAAGAACATCTTCGGTTCTGCCTACTGGCAATGTAACTTTTTGATATACTTTGTGTACTTTTTGGTACACATTTGAGGACTTTTATGCAGTTTTTTGGTGTAGTTTACGCACAAATCACTACACTGAAAGTTATTTTTGATGCATTTATGGTACAATTGAATAAATTTTTTGGTACTTATTACGTACTTTTGGAACATTTTGTGTAGTTTTTGTAATTTGTTGACTATATTGATGTACTTTCTGGTGGATTTCATGCACTTTATGGAACTTGTTATGTACTTTGTGGTAAATTGTATGTACTTTTATGTACATATAAATGATGTATGTAGTTTCTGGTACATTTTATGTACTTTGTGAATAAATAGCACACCGATCCACATTCATTACTTCACTCCATTTTCTCCCGAGCTCGTTTTGAGCTGTAAAAGAGCACGCGGCTTGCTCGGAGATGCCTATTTTATTTTATTATTTGCCCGTGCTCTCGAGTCGTATGTATATGTACCGAGCAGCTGCGATATTACGATGTTTGTTATATTTCTAAATAGTGTTTTACACCAATATGGTACTAAAGTCCTGAACAATTGCAATCGAAATCTCATATTTGAATATTTCGTATAGTCAAACATCTGCTTTTCAATATTGTATTCAGAAGTTAATTTACTCGAAATTTGCAAATGAAAATTTTTTTCTGCAATGTCAATGCAGAATAACCACCTCATATATTATATTGTTTTGGTTTTGACTTTTAAATAAACAAATTGACAAATAAAAATTAAAAATTATAGGAGGAAGCCAAGTTGAATATTCTTAACGTCTATGCGTTTTTTTCGTAACAGTTGATGTTAACTTATATAGGTGACGACAAAAATGCCCCTAATGCTGTACTTTAAAATTTTTTACAACAATTTATTTAAACTACTTAATAAGCTAATTGGACGGTAACTATCTGGGCTATTGAGTGGTTTTCCAGGTTCTTGAATAGGGATAACTTTTGCTGATTTCCATGACTTAGGAAAATACTGTAATTTAAGGCAAGAATTGAAGATTGATGTCAAATATTTAATGGCATTGTTTGGTAAATTTTTTAACATCCGAATATTAATCATATCAAAGCCAGTTGCCTTCTTTATTTTTAAGTTTTTAATTAATGATCGAACCTAAATTTGTTGTGATCATTGCGGTTGTAGGAGTTTGGTGAAATTGCATGTTAAATACTGAAACCGATGATTCAACTGTATTAATGTGGTTTCGATTACTTAGTCTATCAGATGTGTGGTGATTCTGTAAAAAAGTTTGGGCCAAACAGTTGGCTTTATCCTTGCTGGAGTATTTTACGACTGACCCTTCCTTAAGAGGGGGTATATTTTGTCTCTTCTTCTTCAGAATTTTAGTAAGATTCCAGAATGGTTTTGAAGCTTTGTTTAGGCCCTTCAATTTTTTTGGACCATTGCCTATTTCGATATTTCTGTATTTCCTGTCGTATTGTTAGACTATAATTTGACATCGATAAATAATCAGACATCTGTCTGTATCTAGACCATTCTCTTCTATAGATGTTTCTAATTCGAATAAGAGTAAGTAGGCAATATAAAAGAATTTATTTTGTTATTGACAAACGGCACCTACTGTCTTACAGATTCATGAAGTGAGCTAGTAAATGTTGTTATTCTGCTATCAATTTGAGATGGATGGGTAATATCATCCAGAAAAGTGGCGCTTTGGTTAAAAGTATCTGTCAAGACAGATTTGTACATTTTCCAGTCTGCTCTATTGAAATTGAAATGACCCTGATCATCTCGACAAAATTCAGAATTTATATAAAACAGAACAGGTAAGTGATCCGAGTGTAGTTCGTTTAATGTTTTTAAGGAGGATAACAATGGTGGTGTATTGGACAGTATTCTGTCAAAAGTAGGGGGATTAGACCTTGAACAAGCTGGAATATATGTTGGCGAGGGGGGAATATAAAATAGATATTGGGAAGAATGTTGACATACCATTTAATATGTTACCCCAGCTATTAGCCCTGGTACATCCCCAGTTTCTATGCCTGCTATTATAGTCTCCACAAAAGATATAGTCACCATTTGTACTGAGCATTTTTCTCAAATCACTTTTGTATGCACTTCTGTTGTATGCACAGTGTTATCAGCACCGTGAAAGTAGATACTAAATATTTTTACGTTTGGATGTTTTTTGTTAATTATTTCAATACCAATGTTTTCTATTAACTTTGTCTTTATGTTGGGTATTTCATTAAATTTAATAGTTTTTTTAATTAAAATAGCAACACCTCCCTCCTCCTACACCTTCACGATCACGACGTAGTACATTGTATTTGTAAGGTGAAAATTTAATATGAGGCTTGAGCCATGTTTCCGATAACAAACATAAGTCAATGTTATTTCTGTTCAAAAAATCGAAAAATTCATTCATTTTGTTGCAAACACTTCTGCAATTCCAAAAAACTGTTTTTAGAGTTAAATTACTCATAACTACTACTATATAAAAATTTTATAGCTAATCTAGCAATTACATTAAATTGCTCCTCTCTGGATTTACAAGATCTTTGATTTGAAACCATCTCAAATGTGAGTTGACTCATTTCTTCTTCGTTGAATAAGTTTGTAGAAGTATTTGACCACTGTTATGTTATGTTGCCTGCTGTTGATATTTTGGCTGTTGTATGTTTTGTTTTTGTAGTTGTAGTTATTGATATCATTGTTTGGTCTCTGGAGAGGATTAGTACTATTGTTGTTATGACTGTTGAAACGGGAGTATGCACAAGCTGAGCTGTTAGAAACATATTCGTTAAGTGGAGAGTTTGGTAAACGTGGATAGTTTGTATTTCTGTTGTTATATGTGATAACTTTTGGTGTTCTCTTTTCATGAAGATTTTGTCTCATTGCGAGAAACGACGCTAGATTCGGGCAATTTGGGTCATTTGCTTTAGGTTTGTTGTTACAATTAGCACAACGAATAATATTTGGGATCTTACAATCAGCCGACAAATGTTTACCAGCACATGAGGCACACTTTGGTTTAACATTGCAACCACGTTCTCCATGTCCGTACATTTGACATTTGTGACATTGTACAGCTTTGAATTTTCGTTTCTTCTGGAAGTCCCATTTAATGATGGTGTAAAACAGTGCTTTCGTGTTTTTTCGCAAGTTGTGCATTCGTACTGTTGCTCTTTCAAAGTATACAATGTAAATTGTATCAGCATACATTTCAAATTTTCGAGTCACCTTCCCAACATCAGTACATTTGTAACCGAGACTTATCAATTCAGACTCAACCCCGATACCGGAATGACCATCCAAGCCATGGATAACAGCTCTGAAAGGTTTTCCATCACCACTATCATGTGCAAAGAATCGAATGTCATCCTCCCCTAAGAGTCCAATAATAGTGTTGAAAGTATCAACATTTCCACAAACAATCCCCAATCCAATGGACATTCCCCTCAAGAGGTAGTCTTCCATACCTTTACCATTCAGCAACTTATAAATATTCTCTCTATTATCGGTCAAAACGTGAATAGGAGATACCGATGCTCTTCCCCCCCCCCCCCACCATAATCAACTTCACCATCGTCATCGTCATCCTCGTCGTCTAGTCGGAGCGGCGGGAAGAAATTCACCCGAGACATTGTCCTCGGATGTCCAGATGAAGACAATTCCCCATCAGAGATTCCCCTTTGCCGTTTCCGAATTCTGAGAGAATACGTTAGACAGAGAGAGATAATTCGCAAACCACGCGCGGTTATACGTACAGAACATTCACCGACGACAATCCAGGACTGACTGATGAATAAAAAAATACATTTTCTTTCAAAATTCTATTTCTTAAAACTTCATTTGCTTAAAAATAAAATAATACCTTTTCTTTTCTTTATAGATAAATTTTCTTAAAAAAATAGCTTTTTCCTAAAGAGAGTACCACTTCTTTAAAATGTACCTATTCTTGAAAAAAGGAGCAATTGTAAAAAAAAATTCCCATTTCTTTAAAGAGCATTTCTTCAAAAAAATACCTTCTCCGAAAAAATACCTTGTCCTACATAAATTTTCTTTCCTAAAATACATTTTCTTAAAAAAAATAATACCTCTTCGTCTTTCTGAAAATAAGTAAAGTTTCTTAAAAAAATAACCTTTTCCTAAAAAGTGTACCAATTCTTTAAGAAGTACCTGTTCTTAAAAATTGTGCTACTTTGTAACAGATTCAACCTCTTATAGCGTTTTTTTACGGCAACTACTTCTTCTTAAAAATAGTACATTTTCTTAAAAAACATTAGCTTTTAATAATGGAACTACCTCTCTTTAAAAAAGGACCTTTTCGGGAAAATATAATACATAAAGGACCTAAATATATATATTTTCAAAAAATACATTACTATAAAAATTTGTTTCTTAAAAAATGTTTATCATATTACAAAAAGTATATTTTCTTAAAAATCCATTTAAATTATCGTATTTTTCAACGGGCGCCTTAGGCGTGTTGCAACTAGATAGTACATAATATATAACCTTCGTTCCATCCGGGTGTCCCCTGACGCCGCATGTGATTTTTCTCATTTCTTATTCCACCTTTTGGAATAATTATTCAAAAATTAAGATCTAAAATTTACAATTTTTATTTAAAATCATATTAAACTCATTCAGTCATTTGAAAATCATATTCAACATTGGAAGATATTTTTATTAGCGAAAATAGGATTAGGTTTAATAAAATATTTAAATAATAATTTAAAAAAAAAAATATTTGAAATTTATTTAATTCTTTTGGAGGAAATCATTTTGAAAATTTGGAAAATGTTCTCTGAAAATTATATTTAGAATTCAAAAGTTTCATTAAAATGTTAAAATCGTGTTGTTGTTTAGTAAATGTTTCAGATATTTTAAGGATATTTAACACAAATTGATTAAAAACAGGTTAACCGACGTCAAACTACCGGTTTTCACTTTGTTTGAAATTTACTTTTTTTCGGTTTTGGTTTGGGTCACTCTAATCACAAAGGATATCAGCCTGTCACTGATAAGTTAAAGCCTCAAGATATACAAATTTATGCACGCTGAAAACATTGTCTTCTTTTGTTGTTTGGGTGCAAATATAATGTGTTTGTAGCATGTCGCAAATATATTATACTTGTGTCCAAACATATTGTGTTTGCTATTCAATATAACATGTTTGGTTTACAGTGTTTAATAGGTTATAAAGGGGATTTCAACAGAGACGCTACAAAAGTAAATCGATAGGGACAGCAAACGACGCCATATTTATCCCCGATCTTTTGACATTTCTCTTCAGTAAGGTTTGCCATTTCATCATGGAAAGATATACGAGCCAACAACGAGTCGAAATTATTAATATTCACTATCGAAATTTGGAGTCAGTGGCCTCAACTTTAAGAGCGCTACGTCCAATTTATGGTCTTCAGCGATGAGGCTCATTTCTGGCTGAATGGCTTCGTCAATAAGCAAAAAATGTGCGTTATTGGTCAGACAGCAATCCACACGTAATCCATGAGTCATCACTGCATCCCGTAAAAATTACGGTTTGGTGCGGTTTATGGGCCGCCGGCGTCATTGGGCCGTACTTCTTCCGTGATGATCAAGACCGGCACATTACTGTGAATGCGAATCGCTACCGTTCAATGATAACCGAATATTTTTGGCCCCAATTGGGTAATATGAACTTGGAGGACATGTGGTTCCAACAGGACGGCGCCACAAACCACACAGCGAATGCCACAATCAATTTATTGGAAACCAAGTTTGGTGAACGTGATATCTCACGAAATGGCATAGTCGATTGGCCGCCTCGGTCGTGCGATTTGACGCCGTTAGATTATTTCCTCTGGGGCTACGTCAAGTCTATGGTCTATGCCAACAAGCCAGCGACGATTGATGAACTTCGTACGAATATCGAACGTGAAATTGCAGCAGTATCGGACGATTTATGCTTGAAAACCGTCTAAAATTGGGTTCAGCGTCTGGACTTCTGGAAGCGTGCCCGTGGTGGCCATGCATAAGAAATTGAGTTCCATACATAATGGCATCGAATGTACTTTCACAGGAATAAATAATTTCATTGGTATCTAAAACCGGGTTTGTGTTATTTAAAAACTTTCGTAGCATTCTTATTGAAAAGCCCTTTAGTGCATGTATTTATGGCACAAATATTTTTGCGTTTCACAAAACAATGCTTGCAAACAAGTACATTGTTCCTGCAACATGTTGCTGGGGCCATTATTTTTCAGCGTGTGGAAAAGTGACTTGCGCTACTATAGCGTCCTCGTTATAACCTACTCCAATTTAAATTTAATATATCTACTAGTTTTTTTTAATGTTGTAGCCTAGTGTAATATTTGTTTTTATGCAATAGAAATGGGATAAACCGTTTAAGCGATTAGGGCAAAGTGTAGTGAAAATGAAAATCACACAAATTTAAGAGAATGAGGAAAAGATCAAGAGTGGGAAATAAAATCAGGAATTGAAAGTGGCATTACAAGGATTAACAATTAAATGTTATTTGGAAAAGACGGAGATAAAGTTAATAGTTTTCATGGAGAGTTTTAGGAGAAATGAAACGCTGATAAAGGTAGAGGGAAAATCTTAAGTGGGCAATAAGACATACTCTCAACCTAAGTAAAAATAAATTAACTGGAGTTACAAGTGATGCAAAGAAATCTAGTGCTGTTCCCAGGATCATCCGTAAGAGAGAAAATATTTTAACTTTAACTAATTTTTACATAAAACCTTATACGATTGTGTTTTTAATTTTTACATCAAAATGTAATGCATTCTCCTCAGTTTGACCTATTAAATTGTGTTTGGCACCGCCTTTATTTCCGTTTTTTTTTTAATTATTCGCATCATTGCCCTTTCAGAATGTTTTTAATTCATTGGCATCGATAAATAACTCTCATTTCCTGTAAATCATCAACGGCCTACAGGATGATGATGTGGTTCATGGTCGCTTTATTTTATGCTGCCCACGATGACGATTATGAACATGTGGGTTGTGGCATGCGTTTTTAATTAACATGTTGTTGTATTTAAAATTATTTATTCAAAGTTCGATAGCTATGAAATGAACATAATCAAGATACTGCATCAATTGACGAAAACAGGTCACATATGGAGAACTATTGTGTTTCCATATCCAATTGATGGAAAGCGCTAAAATTATTACATTTAAATATGTATAGCATTTTTGAAATGAAACTCATTAGCCGATATTTAAGCTACCTACGTGTATAGCAAAATAATGAAAGACATATTAAGTAAAATATATTCAGATTTTATAGTCAATAGCATTAGAAGAAACATAAATTATAATGAAGATGAAGTTTTTTTGATTTTATATGTTCACAATTTTTGTTCTCTATGACAAGAGCTACAACTTTCCCTCTGAAAGTAAATCAAAATTCCGAACGGTTTGCAAGATATGAGCCTGACAAAATTATCATTTTTTTGCAAAAATGATACCGAGATCCCAAACCTTTGGGGGCCTATAAACAAAAAGTGCATGACTTTGGGCAAAACTGGGAGACACGGATCTTTTTTGGTCTATTATCACGTAGTGGTGTCAGTATATGGTTATATTTCCATGACTTAGAAAATTACACACAGTGTTATAGACGATTTGAATTGGAATATTTTAAAAATCAGTTGTTCGGAATTAAAAACAAACAATTTTTTTGTGCCAAATTTGGACGCAACATATTTTTAGCATTTTGCGACATTTACAAAAATTTTAAAATGTTGACATTTCGTTTAGAAAATAATGTAACGAATTTCATAATTGTCCTTGTTTTAGCGCGGGTTTGTTTCCCATTAATAAAAGAGCGATCGTTTTAAATTACGATATGTAATGGTGTTCCAATAAAAGTGGACGATTAATTGCAAAATAAAACGCATAGTTTTTGATAGAGAGGTGATATCTCTCCTCCGTAGTAAAGTGGCCGTCGGTGGTGCAATGGTTAGTGTGCGCGGCTCTTGTACATGAGATCCTGGGTTCGAACCCGGCTCTGACCACCTTCAAATTTTCTTTCGGCGGCGGTCACCTCGCATAGTGACGGCGACACTATCGAGTATCTAGCCATGAAAAAGCTTCTCAAATTACCGTTCGGAATCGGTGTAAAACTGTAGGTCCCAATCAGTGAGTGAAAACTGGAAAGCGCACAGCTCAGTGATTGTGGGAAGTTCTCCCCAGTCCCTTCATGGGATGCAATGGGAAACCATTTATTTTTATTATAGTAAAGCTGGCATCTCCAAGCAAGTATGAAATAAATTACTCGGCATATTGTCCCCCCAGCTCTGATCATACTCTCCTGCTTCTGCATTACATTGTCGATGAGATAGATGTGGCTCTATCCCACCGAAGACGCGTTGGATCTCGGCCTTGAGCTCAGGAATTGTTTGTAGTTTATTCGCATAGACGAGAGATTTCACAAAGCATTGAGTTAAACCAGTAACCTTGGTAGCCAGTTGGCACCGGAATTTCGGGAGATCATTGGGTCTGGAAATCGTTGCTCCAATAAATAAATTGTATCATGTTTATGTAACGAATGCCATCGATGTGTGCTTTTAGGCGGTTGACATGAGACTGCTCCAAGGGTGATAGAAATACCGTAAATGGTGCAATCGATTATTCACCATTCTCACAAAATGGCAAAGGATGTTTCCGTATGACCATTTTTCACTCGGATACCACGAAAAAGCATCCAGTAATCATTTTGATTTTGATTCTGTTGTTTGAATTTGACAATACACCTCAATAAAAACAGCATGATGAAAAATATTTTTCAATAGTTTTTGTTTTCAGTGAAATTCACCCATTTCTGCGCCATCTACAAAATTTTCCTTGACTTTGAAATCCACCACTTATATTTCACTATTTAAGATTTTCTATAATCTTTGAAATCCAAAACTTGTACCAATTAGGTATTTATATCATTTTAGCTGTATCCAGAACCATCACATTATAACTCCATCTGTTGTCGACGTAATCGTGAGTAGTGCGATTGCGTAGCATCATTAAACATTCGTGGTGATTTGGTATGTGGTAGCGCTGGCATATTGTTAGGCGTAATTAACTTTAGGAGACACTCAATCTGCAATACTCACCACAAACTGTTTATTGACATTCTAATGTTAGTCTAAATACTTATACTGGTTAGTTAAGCCAAAAATGCCAAGAAATTTTATTGTACCACTATTGTTACGAATTTTGAAATTGTCCTTTTCTCGTTAATTAGATAGGGATATTTCTAAAGTTACGGTAAGAACAAGCAGTGCTGTGTAGTCGTAGCTTGGAGTATTTGCCAGGAGTCGGAATTGGAATCGTAACAATTTGGATGACTCCGACTCCGACTCCGACACTTTACAATAGTAAGATAAAATAGTAAGAAGTAAGATAAAATTTGCTGGTCTAAAATAAAGTCAACATGCGTGTTTTTAGTTTTCAGTTAATGTATGAGAAAATTCATACTACAAGGTTACAAGGTCCGGAACATTTTCCTAATGGAAAAATGGTTGGGTATTGTTGGAATAATATACAATTCAGTTAAGCACACTCACTGGCATGACCAGTTTCAGTTCATCATCAGATGTCTAACTACTGTGCCTGAATTGATACCATCGGTTGATCATCAATCATATATATACAAATTCAATTCTGCAATTCACATGTGCGAATTAGTATCGATCGAAGATCCCTAAGTATCAACATCACTGAAAGGTCTATAATTCCAACAGAAGAACATACAGCTTTTTACCTTCATGTTCTTCTTTCTCCTTGTTGCAGTGATTTTTTAATTTTTTTAGGACTCAGTATGGGAATCCCCTTAAAATCTCTTATTTCTCCAGCCTTAAATCTATTCTCAGTAACACAATTACCGATGATGTACACATTTACCCATCTAAAATGAGACTGATACAAGATTTGTACTTCAACGCCAAATGTGTGATATCAGCAGCTTCGCAAGCAATGTCGTGGTAACACTGGCTCTTCTCGAGTCTTCCCGAAAATTCCACACTGACTGTTTGTGTTGTTATACCATCTGTTCCCGACTGCGCCAGTCTGTACTCGCGATATCATCAAACATTCGTGGGGAGTTGGTATAAAATAGCTTTTCAACGTGCAACTACTGCATAGTTTCAGGCGCAGTTAATATTAGAGAATTGAGTTGCAGTACCAACCACAAACTTCGTCGACATTGCACGGCTATTTGGACACACATGTTAGTAAAGCCAAACCGATAAAGCACATGTCGTTACAATGTGTGAATATTTGAGTGGTACATTTTAAACTTTTTGAGAACTTAGAATTGATACAAAATTTAAATGACTTGCGAATAAATTATTTAAAAAAAATAAATGAGTGTTCGAACTCTCGGGCGACGTGTTAAAACCTTTTTGTTACACGGTACCTGTTCGATTTCTATGACTCCACTATAGGTAAAAAAAATAAATGGTTCCCATTACATCCCATGAAGGGACTGGGGAGAACTTCTCCCAATCACTGAGCTGTGCGCTTTCCAGTTTTCACTCACTGCTTGGGACCTACAGTTTTACACCGATTCCGAACGGTAATTTGAGAAGCTTTTTCATGGCTAGATACTCGATAGTGTCGCCGTCACTATGGGAGGTGATCGCCGCCGAAAGAAATTTTTTTTTAAGGTGGTCAAAGCCGGGTTCGAACCCAGGATCTCATGTACAAGAGCCGATAACACTAACCATTGCACCACCGACGGCCACCGACACACATTAGTAAATGTTATATTGGAAAAGAAGCTTTAACATTAGATGTAATATTGTTAAAATAAATACAGCAATATTTAAAAAATAAATATTACATGATGTGTCAGGGGACATCCGGTTGGAACGAAATTCCTTTCACTATATATTATGTACTAGTAAGTTCCAACACACCTAAGGCGACTGTTGAAAAATACTGTAAGTTAAATGGATCTTGTAAAATGATAAACTTTTGTGAAGAAATTTTTTATTTATGGAATGTATTTTTTTAAAAAAATGTATATTTTTAGGCCCCTTTTGTAAGAGTATGTATTATATTTTCCCGAAAAGGTCCTTTCTTTGATGAGAGGTACTTCTTTTATTAAAATAAAGAAAATGGTTTCCCGTTACATCCCGTGAAAGGATTAGGGAGATCTTCTCACAAACCAGTGAGCTGTGCGCGTTCTAGTTTTACAGTCACTGATTGGGTTCTACAGTTTTACACCGGTTCCGAACGGTATTTTGGGAAGCTTTTTCATGGATGAATACTCCATAGTGTCGCCGTCACTAAGCTGAGAAAAGCCTAAGAGTATGCATTTTTTTTTACAAAAAATACTTTTCTAAGAACAGGTGCTTTTTAAAGAAGTGGTACTCTTTTTAGGATAAGTTTATTTTTTTTAAGAAACTTTTAAAGAAAATTTAGTTTTTTAAGAAAAGTCAATTTGTTGTGAGATAATGTACTTTTTAAGAGAAGATACTTATTTAAAAAATTACTTTTTATAAGAAAAGGTATATTTTGTAAGAAAATTTATTTTTAAAAAGCAAAGGTAATTCTTTATGATGATATATTTTTAAACTTCTTTCACTTTGGCTTTTCTAAATTTACTTTTGATTCGGTTCAAACTACAATATGTAATAAAGAGACTCCACCAAGAAAATTCCCTTAAACAAAAAATATGTTAGTCAGGACACAAACCAAAAGTACGATTGTTAAAGTGCTGCCAAATGTAATTCCGTGCTGATGGTTGTGTTCATGGATTTGCCAGTCTTGCGGTTTGGCTTTTCTAAGTTTACTTTATATTGAGTTAAAAACTACAATATGTAATACACAGGCTCCACCTAGAAAACTTCCCTTTAAACCAAATCACACCAAAAGTACCCAATATAGTTGATAATAATGGATTGTAATAAAGTAGTTAAAAAAAAGTTGTTTAAAATTTTTTCATTTAGCCCCCATCCCACAACCTGCGATAAGGAACTTCGTTCCAATAGTTTGCCATTACATCCCTGAAGGGACAGGGGAGAGCTTCTTACAATCACTGAGCTGTGAGCTTTCCAGTTTTCACTTACTGATTTGGACCTACAGTTTTATACCAATTCCTAACGGTATTTTGAGAGACTTTTTCTTGGCTAAATATTCGATAGTGTCGCCGTCACTATGCGAGGTGACCGCCGTCGAAAGAAATGTAAGGTGGTCAGAGCAGGGATCGAACCCAGAATCTCAAGTACAAGAGGCGAGCACACTACCATTGCACTGCTGACGGAAATTGCACCACCGACGGTAATATTTAGCTCACTAAAATAATTGCTTTTGTTTTGTCATAAACAGAGCGACGACAAAAAGTATTGAATAGTATAGAGAACTTATTGCACTCTTTTTTCGCTCTTATGTGGAGAGTCCGAGTAAAACACCAGCGCACAAACGAGTTTTATTCTCTTTATAGCATATTTCAATATACATGCACCATTTCGACAATTTTATTACATAAAAGAATACAAAAAGCATAAATGTTTCAAAAGGCATCAATGTTTCACATAGAAATTATGATTGAACCAAGTCACGACAAAAAGAAGGGTAATACGTTTTGAATCATTCGTTAGATTTCGCCAGTGCTTTTGAGTCATACAATTCGTTCCATGAGTTCTCTATACTATTCAATACTCATTGGCGACGACGACCTGATTGTTTATTCGCTGCCGCTACATCAATACCATCACACTTATTTTCAGGCACAGACTAATGTTGTACAACAACCACGTATGTGATGCTAACGCTGTGTGTAGTTTGTATGTGTTCACTTTGATAGATTTCCCTACCCGTGAATATAGATGTTAACACATCGAGAAGTTTGGCCTAAGAAAACCAAGCTCTTTGGGGGTTTTACTATACTGACCTAGTACCTTCACCCTGACTTGGATTTTCTCACCCCCCCATTGTGTTATTAAAGCGTTTAGAAGATTTTTAATTTTATATGAGCTGAAAGCTCAAGCTTTTCCTCTCCCCCTAATTACTGAAATATATTTAAGTAAAAGCCGACAGCCTATGTAGCTAGTGCTTTAGTTCCTAAGATTTATTGTAATTTTAATTATAATAAATATCAAATAAATAAATAAAAAAAATAAAAATTTAAGTAATTGGAAGTGGAACTAGAGCCCACATTTACTGTCCATTGTTTCGAAGTTTGTGGCTCTTCTCATCAGCTCCTTAGTGTTCGGTGTCAGTGGCCGTCTTGTTCATATTTGTCACTAATTAAATTTTTCTGTTTATTCTCTTCTTTCTTGGTAGATTTTTGCTCCGCCAATATATTTATTACAATTACTATTTCCATTACAATTATTCCCCCTACCTATCGTACATTAAATTGTCATCATCCATAAAAAAAAACAAAGCACTAACGAGTCGTTTGTCTTACAGCCCATTTGTATTCATTCAAATAGATTTAGCCTCAATATGAAGAAAAATATACGCTTTTGTTAAAAAATAACAAATCATACAAATTACAGTTGTACATTTGCTGACCATGACACATAAATTTGGTGCAAGATAAAGGAAATACATATTAGGATAAAAGAAGTTAAGTGGATGGATTCATATGTTATATTTAAATATTTTCAAATTCCATTTAAATTGTTTCGTACACTACTCGTATTGTTTTAGCCCCTGCATTCACATTGCAAAAAAAGCATCAACCAAAACCGAATACAAATGTAAATTCATAAAAAGGATATGTGAATACATTTGAATTGTTATTTGTATGGGTCACATACATATGTATGTGTGAGTAAATAAATGTGAATATGATTGAGGTTGTAATGTCACTGTGTATACAGATATATATTTAAATAATTGTATCTCTATTGTATGATTTAGCAAACAAGACCAACATCAATTCCTATAAATGTACCAGAATTTTTTTTTGTAGTTTTATTGAACTTAATGGGAAAATGTTCATAACTATAGGCACACACAACTTGTGGACAATGTTATCTTTCGAACTCAAAAACGAATGATATTGTTCTCGAAATTTGTACGTCATCTTTATGAGAATTTATGCCAAGATAATCAAAGATATTTTTTTAACTTTTAATGTTTTATGCACTATTTTATTATTATAAAATTACAAAAAAATCAGCGTGACATTAATGCAAGTGGGGGGAGCATTGATGATTGGGATTCCATAAGTGATCTGGAAACAACCCTTTCCTGACTTGTTCAGATCCGATTTCACTCAGATATCTAAACTGAAAAGAGTGGGGATATGGCTGCATACGTATGTGGCAGAACTCCGTATAGTATATCCGCAATAGAGGCCAACCTGCCCGTTTTCTAGATATGCCCACTTATCCTATTCCATAGCAGGACTGACTTGTTCCACTTCGGATACGCTCACTCAATAATCGAATATGAAATAAAAAGTGCATGACTTTGGGTCTTTTTTTGGTCTTTTATTACGTAGTGGTGTCCGCATATGTTTATATTTTATACCTGATCTGATTGACATCTGCATATCGAAAAATATGTCTAACGAATCATACAAATTCTACACTCTTCCCGATTTGTCCTTTGTTCATTCGCCTGTATTATTGATATTGAATTCCATGCTTAATATCATGGGGACCCATTGTAAACTTCACTCTCGAAGAACAAACTGGAAATACTATATGGAACTCATTGGTGAATCTTTATATCTTAAAGTTCAACTCCAAACAAACTAACCTCGTGCATAATTTAAATGGATCTTTAAGAAAAGATACTTTTTGAAAAATGATAAATTTTATAAATTTTTTTTTATACAGTGGTTCCAACCATTCCCGAAAATGCAAGGGGGCGAAATGGCGGCGGTTTGAACATTTTCGGATTGGTGGTCGGAGAGTACTAGGGTAAAATTGCTAAGTTCTGAATCAGTGGTCGGATTTTTTTTGTTTTTGGGCTTGTTGGAAATGCGTTTAAGAGATCTTTCAGAATCATTAAAAATATTAAAAAAGAACAGGCAGAATTTTTTTCACCATGTTCTTCTTTTCCTCATGCGTCCACGCATTGTTGCAGTGCTTGGAGATGAATTTTAATCTATATCACAGAGTTGTATTTTTCCGTGGTATAGGATTTTTGATGACCTGGCCCGGTCCCGAAGAACATGGTGGAAAAATTGTCTCTGTTCTTGTTGTTGGAATTATAGGCCTTTCAGTGATGTTGATACTTAGGTTTCTTCGATCGATACTAATTCGCACATGTGAATTGCAAAATTGAGTTTGTATTATACGATTGAAGATCAACCGACGGTATCAATTCAGGCACAGTAGTTAGGTATCTGATAATAAACTTGTCACGAAGTTCGATACTAGTCATGTCAGTGGAAGTGAATTGTCTATTATTACCAACAAAACCCGAATATTTTTCAATTAGAGAAATGTACCTGACCTTGTAAGCTTTTGGTATAAATTTCTAATACATTAACCGAAAAGTTTTTTTTTTAAGATATGGGAATTTTTTTTAGAATTGGTCCTTTTTTTCAAGAGTAGGTAAATTTTTAAGAGTAGGTACTTATCTCAAGAAAAGTCATTTTGTCTCACAAAAAAGGTTCTCTTTAAAGAAAAGCCAATTTGTTGGAAGAAAATGTACTTTTTTAAGAAAAAGTACTTATGTAAAAAATAAATATTTTTTTTAAGAAAAGGTACTTTTTGTAAGAAACTTTCCACTTTTTAAGCAAAGGTACTTCTTTAAGATAAGGTATTTTCTTTAAGAAAATGTACTTTGTGAAAGAATATGAATAGGTATTTTTTTGGGAAAATTTACCGTTTTTAAGAAAAGGCACTTATTACAGAAAATTTTATTTTTTAAACTTCTTTCACTTTGGCTTTTCTAAATTTATCTATTATTGGTTTCAAAACTACTATATATACTAAATATTGGTTACAGGCTCCACCTAGAAAACTTCCTATTAAACAAGAAATTTTCCAACATATGTTAGTTTAGACACAAACCAAAGCAAAAGTACCCAATATTGTTGATAACACTGGGTTGTAGCGTAATAGTGTTAAAAAAAGATGTTTAATTTTTTTCCTTTAGCCCCCATCCCTCAACGTGCGATAAGGAACTTCGTTCAAGTTTCCCATTACATATCATGAAGGGATTGTGGAGAGCTTCTCGCAACCAGTGAGGTGTGAGCTTTCTAATTTTTAACTCACTGATTGGGATCTACAGTTTTACACAGGCTGCGAATGGTATTTTGAGAAAGTTTTTCTCGAGGTGGCCGTCGTCGAAGAAAATTTCAGGTGGTCAGAGCAACGATCGACGTTCTCATGAACAAGAGCCGCGCACACTAGCCATTGCCAAATCGACGGCCATATTTTTTGCCCTTACCATTGTCATTTATTACCGCTGTTTAATTTCCCGTTAATAGAACAAGAATCGTTTTAAATTATAATAAAAAAAGCAATTTCTTTATTTTACTTGTACGGTATAAACTCAAAATATTATAATAGGCCTGTTTTTATATTCTGCTAAACTAATTTCTCGAAGACATTATATGTCTGTGGCCCCTTATAATCGCTTAGTTCCCCATAAAAAGTAGTGTAGCTAGGAATAAGAACTTAGACCTAATATGTATTTTTCGACAAATTTATATTATTCGACGATTTATGCCATTTACGGGTGTGAAATGAGACTGACTTCGTTCTACTACCAGTTTCCAGAACCATCTCTTAGTAGCGTTGGCTGTTTTTGATTGGTCTCCACATCAACTGAATGGTTAGCACTGGTGTGCTCTTTGTTCTCGATTGTTTCGAACCGCAATTGCGAAATAATGAATCATTCGTGGTGAGGTGGCATGAGTTAACTTTTAAACGTTTAGTAATGGCATACTTTTAGGCGAAATTAACATTAGGTAATCAAGCTGCAATATACAAAACAACCTGTTTGTTATATTCTAATGTTATTTTGACATAAATGTTAGTTAAACCAAACATGTAAAACATTTATTGTTACAATAATTTGATACACATTTGCATTCCCATTTTGCACATGAAAGTTTTATTATTAGAAAACTTGAAAGTCATTTGTGTACAGGTCAGATACTACTATCAGTCCTCCTGCTGCATACGTTTGGTTTAAACCAACACTAAATTTATAACAAAAGCCACGTGTGTGAGAAAAATAAACCGGAAAATATTTTATTAGCACAATCAAATAATTGGCTTTATTATAAGCCATCATTTGCTCAATGTTTCATCACGTTTCTTGTCCATTCAAATGCGCTCCCATTGTTAAATTAACCTATAAATATCTTAATTATTTCCAATGTTTGCTACATGTAGTGACATTTACTTTGAACCCACAAACATTTATTAACACATATGTCAGTATTTTGTTTTGCTTCCTGCACTAGGATATGCTGTTTCAAGAAAATTTGTTGAAATTAATTTTCACGCATTTTCCTTTTTACCCTCATTTCCCTGAGTGACAATAACCTATAAAATATTGATTAAGGTGTCCGACAGTGTGAACTCCCACAGTGCCAGGATAACAACAAATTCTTATTGAAAATAATATTACCTCTAAATTACACAATCTGTGTAAGTTAGTTAATGGCAAAATAACTTACCCCTACCTAAAATTGGCAACATTCGCATGTGAAATCACAGAGTCGGACACCCTCACAAAAGTGTCTGCTTAGAATGCAACCCCTGTTACAAACTGTCACGACATCTCCCCCGAACAGACTCAGGAACATAATATCACATCGTATTTGTGGTAGTATTGGAAGCGTCACGTGTTTTAAATGGGGTTGGAATTCTCTACACAACAAACACGTATACCAGTTGGACAACAGATTGTGTTTGAAACAGTGGTACCATTTCGTGATACCCTACATTTACAGCGGCAAGTAGGTGAGAAGGTAAGTTGGGAATTCGATGGCGAATTTTGGTACCAAGATGATGCATTGATAGCCCTCATATCGGTAACACGCCCAGTTGAGCAGAAAAAGCAAATTTCAATTCATACACGCAAAGAAAAAAAAATAAGAAAAAATAGACAAAAATGCCAATTTATTTAATACAAACTTTATGGGTAACACCAAAATCATACAAGTTGGAAATTGAAACAAAAAGGAGTTCATGGAAGCCATAAATACGTTTTAATTACAACTCGGTTGCTGTAACCGAAAGAACAGTCGGTGGAACCGTTTTTCGTTTCTCGCAAACGTTTTCTCAGCTCTAATTTTTCATATCTCGTTTACTGCAAACGTTTTTCAGTTCTCGCAAACGTTTTTTAGTTTGGGGCAACTACAACTTGGTTGCTGTAACCGAAGGAACAGTTGGCGGAACCGTTTTTAGGTTATCGTAAACGTGTTTTCAGCTATCATTTCTCATTACTCGTTTACTGTAAACGGTTTACAGTTCTCCCAAACGAAATAACATGTATGGATTAACGGAAGTTCGTTTCTGCCAACTGCAGTCCCCAAACGAACTTTAGTTATCTGAGATTTCGTGTGGGAGATACGAGTTTTTTCTTTGCGTTTATCTTTTAATTTAAATTGATTAGTTTTGAATTTCAAATTCCATGTCCTATTATCTTCTTTCTTCCAAAAATTTAAGGCGTTAAATATGTAAATAATTTAAGAAAATTTCTGAATTTCGTAATTTGCTATAACAAACGTATTACTGGACTTAGTAGACTATCCCTTAGTTTGCTTCAAAAGCAAATACACAAAAATACAACAAAAATTTTTGAACCAATGACAATGGAAACAACAAAAATCAATAGTAAATCGGAAAATGTTTCTAAATATAAAGTTCCCATATCTTAGTAATTCAATAAATTCTAATACTCAAACACCCACGGGAACACACACGCGTTACCAACAAAATTCTTAAAGATTTTCTGCGACATTTATTAAGAACCTCATTTAGGAAGGCTAAAGTTTGTTAACAAAACTTCTGTAAAGACTAATACAACCAAACACATATATCATCCCCTGACAAGGAGTGCACATATACATACAACTCCCTTGACAGACTGCAAAAAATCCTTTTTGTTAATGGCCAACACGCACATATCCACTTATTTAATGTCCTTAACATTGAAAATGATATTGATTACTTATTGCTTATAACAATATAAATTGTCAAGATTTATGGCAACTTAACAGCGCAGAACAATCACGGCCAACCCCTAGTTTGGAGAAGGGTAGTTTTCGGTAGTTTATATTGTACTACACGTCAAGAAAATTATCGTCACGTCCAAATGAAATCTCAGAAAATGGACTTTGTTTGGGGAACGTCATTGCAGGCAAAAGAACATTTGTTGAATCGTATACATCTTGTCCTTTGTGACATATATATATAAACAAAAATCGTTTGCGGGCACCGATAAACGTTTACAACAAACGATGTCCGATAATTCTAAGCAGAACAAAATACAAATCCTTTACCAAAACGTTCACAATAAAAAGCTGGAAAGAAGCCAACGAGTAGAGAAAGTATATAAATTGATCTATTAATATTATTTAAAAAATCACATGAGGTGTCAGGGGACACCCGCTTGGAACGAAGTTCCTTTTGCTTTATATTATGTACTAGTTAGTTCCAACCACGCCTAAGGCTAAATGAATCTTTAAGAAACCATACTTTTTGTAAAATGATAATCTTCTTTAAGAAAATTTTTTTTTATAGAATATATTTTTTTTAAAAAATTTATATTTTTTAAGTCCTTTTTGTAATTTAAATAGTTCTTTAGAAAATATACTTTTTGTAAAATGATAAACTTTTTTTAAGAACAATTTTTTTTATAGAATATATTTTTTGTTTAAAAAAAGGATATTTTTGTGTCCTTTTTGTAAGAATATGTATTACATTTTCCCGAAAAGGTAATTTTTTTGGTGAGAAGTACGTCGTTTTAAGAAGAAGTACTTTCTGTAAGAAAAAGCCATACAAGTATAACTTTTTTACCAAAAAATTACTTTTTTTAACAACAGGTGCTTTATAAAGAAGTGGTACTCTTTTTAGGAAATGGGTATTTTTTGAAAAATTTACTTATTTTCAGAAAGGCTACTAATGTCAAGAAAAGAAAAGACAAGCCACTATTTTATTTTTAAGAAAAGTTACTTTTAAGAAAAGGAATTTGAATTTTTTTAAGCGAAGATATTTTTTTGAAGAAAAGTTTTTTTTAAGAAATGGGATTTTTTTTAAAAATTGGTAATTTTTTCAAGAATAGGTAAATTTTTAAGAGTAGGTACTTATCTCAAGAAAAGTTATTTTGATTCACAAAAAAGGTACTCTTTAAAGAAATGGAAGTTTTTGAAAAAAAGGCAATTTGTTGTAAGAGAATGTAATATTTTAAGAAAAGGTACTTATTTTAAAAAAATTACTTTTTTTTAAGAAAAAGGATTTTTGTAAAAAAAATGTACTTTTTTAAACAAAGGTACTTCTTTAAGATAAGGTATTTTTTAAGAAAAGGTTCTTTGTTTAAGAATATGAATAGGTATTTTTGGAATATGAAAATTTACTTTTTTTAAAAAAAGGCACTTATTCAAGAAAATTTTCAAATTTAGTTGTCTTAGATTCTCGTTATGTTTAAGTTGCAATTTCCTTTATGGCTATAAGAGATCATGTTTTCTCGTGGGTGGGATTCGAACTCGCATTCGCTGGATGATCGTTTCGATGAAAATTTTCTTTTTTAAACTTCTTTCATTTTGGATTTTCTAAATTTATTTGTATTGAGTTTAAAACTACAATATACAGGGTGGTTCAGTCACGACTGGCCAAATTTCACCAGCGTATCCCTTGGCTCCTTTCATGAAAATATGTGCATCTATGACCATCCCCGAAAATGCAAGTGGGCGAAATGGCAGCGGTTTGAAAATTTTCGGATTGGTGGTCGTAGGGTACGAGGGTAAAATTGCTAAGTTCTGAACTAGTGGTCGGAGTTTTGGGCTTGTTGGAAAGGCCTTTAAGAGATCTTTCAGAATCATTAAAAATCGGAATTGGAAAAATTGAAAATTTGGAAAAATTGGAAAAAAAAACCTAAGAACGTGCACATAACCTCTTAAACTCTTAAAGATAGACCTACCTCTTACCTTTCCAAAATTAGCTAAATGAAGCCCAGACGTTTTTACCGTTCCAAAGTTATGACTATATCTTATATATAAAAATGAGTTGGCGTGTGTTTGCCTTAGCATAACTAAAGAACGGAGTGACGGATTTGGCTGATTCTTTTTTAATTTTGTTCACTGTTGACTCCGAATGGTTTGTAAACAAAAAAAATCCATAATTTCAATAAAAAAATTTCCATAATTTCCATATCTTCTTTATATATAAAATTCTACTGCACGTGCGTATGTCACTGAACTCCTCCTAAACGGCAACACCGATTTTAATGAAATTTTGTGCGTGGCTTTAGGTGGACAAGATTAGTCATAAAAAAATTATGGGCAGTGTTCTTGAAGCTACAATTTTGAACGGCAAATTTGAAGGTAAAGTTGTTCTCCTGCCACGAATCCCAATGATCCCTTTAGACTCACCCTTTCCATTCAGACGTCTGCAATTTTCAATTCGCTTGGCGTTTGCCATGACTATTAATAAGTCACAAGGTCAAACAATGTCGATTTGTGGGTTGGATCAAGAAAAATCGGCTCTTTATTATATGTGGCGTGTTCTCGCGTTGGAAAACCATAAACTTTATTCATTTATACTCCTCAGAAACTCACTAAAAATATTGTTGATCAACTCGCATTATGATAAAATTAAACAAACATTGATTATAACGAATTGTTTGTTGAAAAATTGATGTTATTTAAAAATAAAGAATAATAAAATTATTATATTATTTGTCTTTCATTTCATACTTTGTTTAATATTCAAATCGCTTGAAATATCATGCAGGACAATGTCAGTCCGTATAGGTTCTGATAAATTCCACAATTATACTGAAACATCTTTTATTACACCTTAACGATTACCCAAATATGTGTTTCTCTTTACTTTGTTTAATTAATACTCTTAAATTGTATTCTCTTTAAACTGAATATTAATACTCAAACCCCACAATTCCTTTAGTATTGTAAATGTAAACGCTACTGCTTATAGTTTCATATTCTTAAATAACGGTATAGTCGTACGATATTTGCTTTGTACATATGAAAGTAGAAACAAACAACAGATTTGAGTGATAATTTTAAGTCTCTGTGGCGATGATAAATAAAAGAATGATCACTGCGTTTTGAGACAACACAACGTAAAACAACTTCTTTCTTTCTTCTACAAGGTCTGAATAAATGGGTAAGTTTCGGTCAATAACAGTGTTAGATTATAATAGTGATTTTGTTTTCAATTAACTTCAATAATAAGTGAGTGAGATGCCGCCAATCAGACGTAGGAACATTGGTCGCAGAAGCCGTATGGCTACAAGCTCAAGAAATTTGCGAGCGATTGAAAGTCCTGAACATCAAGCAAATCGGTTTCATTAAAACTACAATTCAGGGGTAGCGAAGCGCACCGGGTCAACTAGTAAACTTAGAAAAACATGAGCGACTAGCGGATTGGAACGCGCCTATGGCGCCCGTCGGAACATGCTTTAATTTTAATCGATTTTTAATAAAAAGTAATTCTGTAAGATGAGAGAGACATAGTTGTTGTTTCCTATTACAACAAACGTGTAAATGATTTACACCTTTGTCAGCTTGTACCTTGTATGTATGTATTCATGCACAGAGAATAAGCAGCTCAATTGGATCTTCCAACTAAGAGTGGCACAACAATCTATTAAAGGTTTTTGTTTTTTTGTTTTTTTTTGTTTTTTTCCGTTTTTTTTCGTTTTTTTTCGTTTTTTTCCGTTTTTTTTTTCGTGTTTTTTTTCGTTTTTTTTTGTGTGTATATGCATAAGTGTTCAAAAAGTGTGACAAAACAGTGTGGCAGAGTCAGTGAATCAGCGATGAGCGTAACTCTTTAAGAAGATCTGCCATCTGGATGAGAAATTTTTTTCCAATATCATTTTTTTTTCCAATTTTTGTTTAAGTTCCTTATCTCGGCGATTTCACTTTTTTTTAAATATTTTTAATGATTCTGAAAGGTATCTTAAAAGCCTTTCCGACAAGTAAGACCACTGGGTCAGAACTTAGCAATTTTACCCTAGTACCCTACGACCACCAATCCGAAAATTTCCAAACCGCTGCCATTTCGCCCGCTTGCCACAAACGAATTCCAATTCTCTCGGAAAATCACAACTATGAGAAATGAAGAGTGAATCTTTAAGAGATTCTCTTTGAGCTATGTTAGTTTAGGCAGTCAAAGGAAGACTTGTCCATAGTGATACCAATAGTCCATAGTGATACCACGGGCTACCAAGAAGAGATTAAGAGTTCGCTATACAGGAGTACCCTTTAGGAGCTAAATGTCCTGTCTACGTCTATCTCAATTAATTATACCAGGCCCCTAATAGGTCTTTAGTCTCGCTGCGGACAGTGTCAGGTCAAAACTGATACCATAATTGACACCTTGATCCTGGCTAAAGACAGAAGCTTCATCGATCTCCTGATATGAATTATGGGCTAGATTTGTCTTGAACATACACATTCTCGCTGTCGGTGTTGCAATGGTTAATGTGAGCGGCTCTTGTATATGAGACCGTGGGTTCGATTCCTGCTCAGACCTCCTAACATTTCCTTCGACGACGGCCACCTCGCTTAGTGAAGGCGACACCATCTAGTACTTAGCCATGAAAAGCTTCTCAAAATACCGTTCGGAACCGGTGTAAAACTGAAGGTCCCAATCACTGGGTGTAAAAACTAGAAAGTGCACATCTCACTAATTTTGGGAAGCTCCCCTCACTCCCTTCATGGGATGTTATGGGACACCATTTTTATACACAATCTGTGCCCCACGTCCATCTCTCCTGCATCATGGTATAGGAGCGTTTTTGAAGGATTTGCTTACATGCCGCTAGAGGCATGTAAATACGCTCCAGTTCCTGTATAACCTGAAAGGAAGTCCCTTGTGTGTCCAAATCATCCGCTCAGCCATTCCCCGGTATGTCCCTGTGCCTTGGCTTACACATGGGGTGAACATCGAACATCGCACCATCTTGTTAACAGATCTGCGGTAGTCCTAGGCAGATGTTGAATAAAGAAATACTGATTTCAAGCATTTTTATGACCGCCTGATTGCCATATAAGACACTCACCCCAAAAACTGCTGCTCTATTAGCCCTCGTCCAGTCGTTCGCTTTCTAATAGCCAAAACTTCAGCCTGTTACACGCTATAATGATCTGGTAATCTATGGGAAAGGGACAACTTTAGCTCCCTAGAGTAGACACCGTAGTCTACCTGATCATTCATTTTCGACTCATAGTTATACACATAATTCTTTTTACCAAGAACTTCTTTCCGGTATGAGAATGTAGTATATCCGATCGAATAGTGGTTTCGCTGTCGAGTAGTCGACTAATGCAGGCATGTTGGGAGTATCTTTCAGCACTATTCCAAGGTCGAATCCTACCATACCTCATTGTGAGTGTTGGGAAGTTTATAAAAAGGGAGATAAATTGGTAAAAATGGTACAACTTGCAATAATGGCAAAAGTATTTAGAAATGATTAGAAATTTATAAAAGTCATGTATGTGGAAGGGCCATGAAAGGGTACAACTTCTAAATGCGAGGAAAATCGATTGGAATGATTTGGAATATGTTTACTATAGTGCACGTAGGCAAAAATTTATCTCGTTTTGCAATTTTACCTCATCAAACACTTTCGCATTCACAATTTTCCAAACGATTTGGTCGTATTTTCAAGTTTTACCACTTTTGCTACCTTTTTGTCCGATTTTAACCACATTCACAACTTTTTCCACACTCCTAACCTATCCAAACCATTTTACTAGCATTTTTAAGTTTTACCCCTTTTGCCCCCGTTTTGACCACTTTTTTGCCCGGTTTTAACCACATTCACAATTTTTCAAACATTCCTAACCTCTCCAAACGCTTTTGCTCGCATTATCTAGTTTTACCCCTTTTGCCCGTTTTTTTAAACAATTTTGGCCTCATTCCTAACCTTTTCAAACGATTTTCTCGCATTTTCTAGTGTTACCCTTTTTTTTGTTACCCCCCTTTTTATCCTTTTTTTTAACCACATTCACAATTGTTGTCACAGTCCTAACCTATCCAAACGATTCTTCTCGAATTTTGAAGTTTTACTCGTTTTGCCCCTTTTTACCCGTTACCCGTTACATTGGGAAGCTTCTGGTGGATAGATCCGTCAAAGCTGAATGGGGTGGTGTTACAATTACTCGGAACGTTAACAGGGGGACACCGCAGGGGGAGTTTTGTCTCTACTATTATGGTTAACTTCTATCAATGAACTGCTTCTTGAATTGGCCAAGGCCGAATGCCAGGTCTTTGCCTATGCCTATGATATTGCTATAATCTGTACGGGTAGTAACTTCAATTTACTTAGCATTCATACAACCAGCCTACTTAGTCTGATTTCGAACTGGACCGCTAACAACGAACTATCACTTAACCCACTTAAAACCGAGCTTATCTTGTTCTCTCGGAAATATAAAATACCCGCATTTGAACTGGCGTCAGTTAATGGGGTGCAATTACAGTTGACGGAAAAGGTCAAGTATCTGGGAATAATTCTCGACAGAAAACTGTCTTGGAATCCGAATGTCGAGGAGAGGGTGAAAAAGGCGTCTGTTGCTCTTTACTGCTATAAAGGGGCGATAGGAAAGCGCTGGGGACTGTATCCTAAGATCACCATGTGGATTTATACGGCAATAGTCAGACCAATACTTCTCTATGGCATCGTAGTTTGGTGGAGGTCCCTCCAAACGAAATATATTCTGAATTCCTTGATGAAAATTCAAAGATCAGCACTGATTAGCGTTAGTGGGGTACTGCACTTAGTGCTATTCTGAACATCTGTACTCCTGATATCATGGCCGAATCGGCAGCCGCTACATCCTTGGTGAGAATCAGAGATTGTGGCGTTTTGATATCGGGGCATTCCGGACACGCTCAATTACTACACCGGATCAACTCTATTCCCGTAACAGCGGACTGCTGTATCTCCTACCTTCTACCAGCGACAAATCTAAGAACTTCTATTCCGAACAGGAATACCTGGGAAAAGTCACTGGAAGGGGACACAAGTAGTATCAGATTTTTCACGGATGGATCAAAGATGGACGAGCAAGTAGGCTATCGCGCCCATTCACCGGACCTAAATGTAAATATCTCCCTCAAGCTGCCTGATCACTGTCGTGTATTTCAGGCAGAAATTACCGCCATACTGGAGGTTGCTGAACTACTGAAAAGTAGTGTCACAACCCTCCGAAGAATATGTATCTACACAGACAGCCATCCCTGGAAGCCATGTTTGTTACGTCCCTGACGATGAAAGAATGCCACTCATCACTTAGGGTGATGGCAGAGTATTTTGACATCAGGCTCATCTGGGTACCGGGACACATAGAAACTCCACTCTCTGTAGATGCTGCATGGAGGAGGACGAGGAAACGACGAAACACCTTTTTGTAATATTTCTATGAATGAAAGTACAATTTCTATGAAAAAGTAAATTTTAATTGTTATTAATCTTTAACCGAACAATTATTAAAAACAATCCATTTTTCTCGCAGCTTCAACATTTACCTTTTCGTCCACTTGTTTACTGGCTTTTGTAGATTTTCGTACATCATTCGATATTGTTGCATTTTAAACAACTTCCCACCCTTCCCATTTTAAACACCTTCTCATCGTTTTAAACAATTTTCCCGTATTCATTCCAAATTCATTTAAAAATGTAACCTCAAGATATGTTTATAGTAATGCCAATAAGACTCAACACATTTGTGATACTGCTATTATTTTGCACAGCAGTGTTTAATATGGATGTGTGCAGTCATGTGTATAAAGTAGACGTAGTCAAATTTACCTTAAACATCATGTAGATAATGTCAGGTGCACATATGACAAATAGGATTTTAAAGTGATAGGTTGCAAACAGAGCTATAAATCTCAGGACATGGAAAGTTTGCAAATAGAAGGAATTTGTGGAATGAAAACGATATTAATTTAAGTTTCACATAAGTATAAATATCATACATATGTACGCAGTGGGAGGATAGTAAAACGACAGTTTATACCAATGGAAATGATATACAGGGAATAATTAAATGTTAGCAAGGATGTTTTAATAACTTGAAAATTAGATATAAATAGCTAACAAAAGAATTTGATACTACCGGTATATACAAATTATAACCAACTCTGCATTAGCTTCCTTCGCGGATACAACAATAGTCCTTAAGAATAAATATATCATCCACTATTTTTATGTATAGTTGTGTTGTTATTAAACAACCATAAGATTTACGTTTGATTTAGACCATAAATACTAAGTTAACATTCAGACTGGTGATTTAAAAATTTAAACATGTAATACATTTAGCTCTATGTTAATATCCTTGCCACCAGGACGCAAATGCTGTGTTGAGTCGAATGCTAGAAGTAATACAATACTATTACCCGTATTATTTACCATCACAGTTGTCCTGCTAAATTTGTTTAACAATCTCATGGAGCAATGTTAAATATAATACAAATATTAAACTACAATAGCACAACTCCAATTATACACAGTTTAAAATATTTCAAATGCTCTGCGACTCGTTATGGTCGATGAGAGAAATGTTTGTATTTCCTGCTGGTTTTGTTCTGCGTTTTTATATTCCATAGTAAAATATTTGCATACTGCTGGTACATCGCTGCAAGGACACAAGAAATTTTAGTATTTATTAACTTAGATATGAAATATGATACAAAATAAATCAAATTGTGGTTCAAAAAAGGGAAGGAAGGCGGTCTTTAACATAGAATTGAGCTAATGTGTCTTAATTGCGGGCAGAAGGTAGAAACGATATAAAATAATCGGAAATATATCTTGAGTCAGCACCGGAAATCTGTTATATTGACAAAATTCGGAAATTTTATATTAAAATTTATTATAATTATTATATTATAAATTATTATATTGTTGTGTGATCTTCCGCCTTAAGAATAATAAAGCCGATGGTGCGGATGGCCTACCCGCTGAACTTTTTAAGGCAGGTGGCGAAGGACTGCTAGCCCACATGCATCGATTTATATGCGGTATATGGCTGGGGGAATCTATGCCCGACGATTGGTTCCTCAGTGTGTTATATCCTGTATTCAAAAAGGGTGATCCGTGTGTCTGTTCTTGTCGAGCGTATTATGTGAAGGACTAAAGCCAATTATTGAAAATCTAATTGGACCTTAACAGTATGGTTTTAGACCAGGCAAGTCCACAACTGCCCAAATATTCAAGCTACGGAAAATCCTAGAAAATACCTACGAAAAGCAAAGCGATACATACCATATTTTTGTTGATTACAAAGCTGCTTTCGATAGCCCCATACGGGGAAAACTGTACGAAGCTATGTCTGAACTTGATATTCCGGCAAAACTGATCCGCCTCTGTAGAATGACGCTGACCAACACCAAATCAGCAGTGAAAGTGGGGATAGATCTCACTGAAACATACTGAACCAAGCGAGGACTTAGTAAACGCGACACACTTTCATGCAATCTCTTCAACATCTTAATGGAGATAATAATGAGAAAGACTGCAGTGAATACGAACAAGACCATTAACATGAAAAGTCATATGTTGCTGGTGTTTGCTGACGATATAGACATCATTGGGCGAAATTTGCGAGAGGTTACTGCAGTATTTTCAAGATTCGCAAAGGAATCAGCGAAGGTGGGTCTTGCTGTTATTGAGGGCAAGACAAAATTTATAGTGTCAGCGACTAGAGAAACCTCTCGACTAGGTCTGCACTTGAACGTTGACAACCGATTTAATTTTGAAGTGGTACATGAATTTGTCTACCTTGGATCCGCAGTGAACAGGGACAACAACGTCAGCCTGGAGATGGATAGGAGAATTGTGCTTGCACATAGATATTATTTTGGGCTCAGCAAGTAGTTTAGGAACAAATCTCTCTCTCGACGGACAAAAGTCCAGCTATATCAGGCTCTCATTTTTCCTCTCTCGACATATGGCTCCGAAACTTGGGTCATACCGCAAGTGGATGAAAAACACCTAAGAGTTTTCGAGAGAAAAATTCTTCGTAAAATATATGGTCCTGTTAGGGAAAACGGCGAGTACCGACGTCGCTGGAACGAAGAGCTATATAATTTATATTGTGAAGTGGACATAGCTAGGCGAATTACATTAGGCCAATTGCGTTGGCTAGGCCATGTTATCAGAATGAATGAAGATGAGCCAGCGCTAAAGGTTTTCGATAACGTACCCGATGGAAGCAGGAAAAGAAGACGACCAAGACTCCGTTGGAAAGACCAGGCGGAAGAATCCCTCCGTATCCTTGGTGTTACCAACTGGCGAGAAAAGGCGAAGGATAGAGCCAGTTGGAAGAATATGTTGAAATTTGTTTAATTTGTTTCTTTAATTATACGTGTAAGACGTCTGGCCTCATGAGGTTGTAAAATAATCAATCAAAGTAAAAGTAAGTAGTTTTGAATCCAATACATAGTAAGTTTTGACAAGCCAAAGTGAAAGAAGTTTAAAAAAATAATAGTTTCTTAAATAAGTGCCTTTTCTTAAAAAGGGAAAATTTTCTCAAAAAAATACCTATTCATATTCTTAAACAAAGTACCTGTTTCTTAAGAAGATCTTAAAGAAGTACATTTTCTTAAAAAGAGTAAATTTTCTTACTAAAAGTACTTTGTCTTAAAAAAAGTAACTTTTCTTGAGATAAGTACCTACCCTTAAAAATGTACCTATTCTTGAAAAAAGGACAAATTCTAAAAAAAAAATTCCCATTTCTTAAAACAAACTTTTCTTCAAAAAAATATACATTTTCTTACCAAAATTAATTTTCTAAAAAGTACATTTTCTTAAATATAAAATAATAACTTTTCGTTTCTTGAGATAAGTAGACTTTCTGAAAATAAGTACATTTTCTTAAAAAAATAACAATTTCTTAAAAAGTATACCACTTTTTTTAAAAATTACCTGTTCTTAAAAAAAGTATTTGTTTGTAAAAAAAATTCATACTCTTATGGATTTTTATTGCAGAAAGTATGTCTTCCTAACAATACTACCTTTCTTAAAAAAAACATTAGCTTTTAAAAAAGAAGAACCGCTCTTTAAAAGAAGACCTTTTCGGGAAAATATAACACATATTCTTACAAAAAAGACCTAAAAATATAATTTTTTTTAAGAAAAACAATACATTCTATAAAACAAAATTTCTTAAAAAAGTTTATCATTTTACAAAAAGTATCTTTTCTTAAAGATCCATTTAAATTATTGCATTTTTCATCGGGCGCCTTAGCCGTGGTTGGAACTAACTAGAATATAATATATAGCGAAAGGAACTTCGATCCAACCGGATGTCCCCTGACACCTACCTCAGGTAATTTTTTGCTATAGATTGATTACATGGGAAATATTGTAACACCCAAGGTTTATGTTGAAATTTTATCTTAAAAGGAGTTTTGATATAATTTGTATTAAATACTGTTACTGAGTTTTTGTATTCTGTTTTAAAACTAAAATCTTCAAATTAAAATCTTAAAATTTAAAACTTAAAATGTATTCAAAAAATATTTGCATGTATATCAGAGTTTGTATACCTGACTTTTTTAATGACTTCTAAATTACAAACTAATATCGTGTAATGTTTCTTTACATAAAATTCCCACTGCTCGCGTATCCTTTATTTTAAGTCCAGACAATCCAACCAACTATGTATAACATGGAAAATGTTTCCATTTAATGTTATTGTTCCACATGCTAGCATGCACGAGGGAAAAGTCCTTAGTAATTGTTACTAGAATAGCATGGCAATGTCGTGACTTTCTGACCATTGTGGTGGCATGTCCTCGAGTAATGCAATTGTTAATGTTTTTAAACGTCCAAATGAGATTTGTGATTTAACAATAATAATTTTCAAGTAAAAGTGTTGCACATAAGATTTGTATTCAAATCCCCTTATTGCTGCAATTCATTAGTAATAATTATACAATACTTGTTAATTGGGATGGCGGCGAGAGTGAATGAAATGATTTAGTTGAAAAATAGTAATTGGTCTTTTGTTCACAACGCGGATGTTACCTAAATTGCAATTATAGTTTGCACCATACTAAGGTACGTGCAACAACAATATATTTCAATGGTTTGCCACACCTATGACTAATGGGCTTGGATTCCACCGAGTAATTAGCCATGTAATAGCTTCTTATTGCTTAACCATTCGGTGTGGGTGTAAAGCAGTAGGTTCTGATGAATGAGACTACAAATTTGGAAAGCGTACAACTCACTGATTAAGAGACCCGCTCCCCTATCTCTTTGTGAGATGTAATGAGGGACTAAATTAGGTATATTTTCGTTTTCTTTTAATTTTGTTACAATATTTCGAAATTGTATAAGACCTAAAGTATTTTCGAATTAAATTTAGGAAATTATAATTAATTTCAGACATCCAATGACACATTTCTTTATGTGAACAAACATTTAAAAAAATATTTAATGCTAATAAAGATATTTATTTAGTGAATCTGTTTTAAAGGTGTTCTTAGTACATGAAAAAGATTTTCAAAAAAAACGTTTTAAAAAATTACATGAGGTGACAGAGGACACCCGGTTGGAACGAAGTTCCTTTCGTAATATATTATGTAAATACTAGTTATTTTGACGTGACAACGTCTTAAATTAGGTTGCGGCTGGGAGTCACTTATGAAAAAGTGTAACGCCCGGTAACGTTACGATGAGTCACCGAACGAGAGAGAGGCCCGCCGAATGCCTTGCGTCTCTCTCCCACTCAATAAATAATTCTGTGTGTGCGGATGTGTGTGTTTACTTGTGTGCCAGAAACGATTTGCTTTGCTGGCTTCTAGTGGCCATAGACTAATACATACCTAGATAAACTTTTTCTCTCATCTGACGTTTCATTTCACACTCTTCGTGATGCGGTCGGTGTGATAGAGAGATGTTTGACGAAAAGTGATATACACCAGGTGGAATTACAATAACTTCTTGCTTTAATTTTTCATGCCATTTTGGTGAAAAACTGTGAAATTTAAATGTGTTTTAAACTTTTTTATTGACTGTTATTGTTAGCATACATTTGTGTTGTATTTAACACATTAATTTTAACACACAAAACGAAATGCCGTTGTTGTTATTTTGTTCGTTGTTTTGAACCATTGCCTCTATCTGGTATTAGTAAGCAATTCTTTTCAACATCAAACGTATACATCACACGAGGACAAATGTCAGAAATTTGGTGAGTGAAAGATTTTCTCTACCCATATTTACTCTATGCTAGTGGCTGTTGGTCGGTGGTGTGAGTGTTTTTGTTTTTTGGCACATCATATATATGACGACTGAGCAAGTATGTATGTGCGTATATATGTGCGTGTGTATGAATATTGATTTAGATCAGTCTGCATTGGATAAGGTATTATTTTTTGTTTTTTTTTGTTTTTTGTTTTTTGGCTTTATGATATGTGTAGTGTATGTTTGTGTGTAGAAATTTTCATATGAATTAGGTAGCCAAAGCGAAACAGAGAGCTGCGGTCGGCTTTAAAAACGATATGCGAATATGATGAATTGAAATACTTTTTGGTTAGTAAATTATTTTCTTTTGTTTTTAATAAAAGAAATGTTTATTTTTTATAATAAAAGAAATGTTTATATTTTATAATAAAGGATATGTTTATTGTTTATAATGTCACATTTGATAATGTGTTCATAGAAATCGCACAGGTACCTAGATGGTGTTGAAATTACTTCTATTTTCCTAAACCATAAGTTTCAATAAATGTTAAAAAACATCGCCCGTGAGTTCTAACACTCATTGGTTTTTTTTTTTATTTTACAAATTTTAATTAATTTCAAATTTATTTAGCAAAAATTTGAACCTTCGATCTGAATAAATGTTTTGATTTTCGAATTGATTCTTTAAAATTACAAATATTAAGAAAAAGTGGCAGATATAAGAAAACTTGATTTAAACTGTGTTGAGCAAGAATTTTAACATCTAATCAATATGAAAATCAAATCAATCTAAACAAAATATATTTCTATAGTTAAAATTTGTGCAATTCTTATTTTCATTCAATTCCTTGTTCCTATTGTGCAATTTAATTATATTCATATCAATAAATATTCTACCGAGAAAAAGACGTTGTCACGTAAAATCTTCGCCCGTAAAACCGACTTTACAGGCAACAATTTTTTTATAATTCGTTTATTTTATCCAAAACTCATATTCTTCAACTACAAATAAAGAAATGTTATAATATATAGATGTATACACACTGTCCCTTAGGCGGCGTCTTAAGTATAATAGTTTATTCGCTTACAGATATATTTTTTTTCAAAACTTCTAAATATATTTTGTAGAATAAATTGAACATTAATGTTTCATAAAAGTAACGAAAAATTTGGAATAAAAAAACATTACTTGTATATGGCAAGGATGTTGACAAAGCTACAGTCAAGGGGGTGAAAATAATTTAAATGAATTTTTAAGAAAATAAACTTTTTGTAAAATGATAAACTTTTTTCCCTTCCCTTTTGTAAGAATATATATTATATTTCCCTGAAAAGGTCCTTTTTTAAAGAGACGTACTTCTTTTACTATAAGCTTATTTTTCTTTTTTAAAATTTACTATTTTTAAAAAGAAGTACTTTCTGTAAGAAAAAGCCACAGCAGTATGCATTTTTTTTTAACAGAGAAGTACTATTTTTGAAGAACAGGTACTTTTTAAACAAGTGGTATTCTTTTTAGAAAACGGTTATTTTTAAGAAAAGGCTATTTTTCCAGAACGGCTACATATCTTAAGAAACCAAAATGTATTATTTTATTTTAAAAAAAGAGTTTTTGTAAGGCAAGGTATTTTTTTTTGAGAGAAGGTATTTTTTAAAGAAAAGTCTTTTTTAAGAAATGGTAATTTTTTTAAAATTTGTCCATTTTTCAAGAATAGGTAAATAGGTACTTATCTCAAGAAAAGTTATTTTGTTTCACAAAAATGGTACTCTTTAAAGAAAAGTTAGTTTTTTAAGAAATGCAAGTTTTGTAAAAAAATTTAATTTTTTAAAGAAAAGGTACTTATTTAAAAAAAATTACTTTTGTTAACAAAGGGTACTTTGTTTTAGAAAATTTATTTTTTTTAAACAAAGGTACTTCTTTAAGATAAGGAATTTTCTTTAAGAAAAAGTACTTTGTTTAAGAATGTGAATAGGATTTTTTTTGAGAAAATTTACTTTTTTTTAAAAATGGCATTTATTTAAAAATTTTTTTTAAACTTCTTTTCTTTCTTCTGGGTTTTCTAAATTTTCTTTTTATTGGGATCAAAAATACAATATACGCAAAATATTGGCTACAGGCTCCACCTAGAAAATTTTCCATTAAACAATAAATTTCGCAACATCTGTTAGTCTAGACACAAACCAAAGCGAAAGTACCCAACATAGTTGATAATACTGGGTTGCAGTATAATATTGTTAACAACAAGTTGTTCAGTACGTTTTCATTTAGCCCCCAGCCCGCAACGCGCGTGTTTCGTTCCAAAAACCGGCGTAAAATTTTTTTTATCTAAACTCCAATCAGTGGGTGTAAAACTAGAAAGCGCACAGCTCTCTGATGTGAGAGGCTGTCCGCAATCCCTTCATGCGATGAAATGGGAAACCATTTTGTTAAAGGATGATGATACTTACTTGAAAATTAGTTACATCCAATAGAACGGGGCCAGAAGTAAATACATATGAAATGCGCACAAAGTTCGCCCAAAAATTGAATTGTAATTGCATTATCCTCGAGATAAATTGCACGTGGCACCGTCTTGTCGTAACGACATGTCGTCCACAACCATATCCTGAAATTTAGTAACAGCAAAGCTAAATTATCATTTCGCGTCAGAGCACCATTTTGCGGCAAGCGGTATTTTTTTTGTGTCAAGCTGTATACTCAACGAAAAACGATACGATGGTGGACCCAGTCTAAAATCTACATCAAACAGTGACATTGTTGATGCATTTGTTGCAATCACTCGTGTATTTCCTGAATCCTAAATAAGCCAATGCTTACGACTAACGAGGCCATCGGAGGAGAATGAACCTTACAACTGAAGACGATTTTTTTTGAAAACACTTAATTCTTTTTGAAATATTTCTCAATAATGAGTTGTTGTTTAATATACATTTCCATTTTTGGTGTGTTAACATCTACAGGCATGGATAGGGCAAGCTATCAAAGTGAACACATGAAAACAACACACAGCGTTAGCATCACATACGTGGTTGTTGTACAACAATAGTCTCTGCCTGAAAATAAGTATGATGGTATTGATGTAGCGGCAGCGAACAAACAAGCAGGTCGTCGGTGCCAAAGAGTATTGAATACTATAGAGAACTCATGGAACGAATTGTATGACTCATAAGCACTGGCGACATCTGGCGAATGATTCAAAACGTGTTACTCTCTTTTTGTCACAACTTGGGCCATTCATAATTTCGATGTGAAACATTGATGCCTTTTGAAACATTTTGTATTGTTTTGTGTAATAATATTGTCGAAATAGTGCATTTATATTGAAATATGCTATAAAGAGAATAAAACTTGTTTATGCTTTGCTCTTTTGTTCGAACTCTCCACGTGAGAGACAAAAATGAGTGCAATAAGTTCTCTATACTATTCAATACTTTTTGTCGTCGCACTGTTTATGACAAAACAAAAGCAATTATTTCAGTGAGCGCACTATTGCTTTATTTATTTTAACGTCCGTCCGTCCGGTTGTCGGTGGTGCTATGGTTAGTGTGAGTGGCTCTTGTACATGAGATTCTGCGTTCGAACCCTGATCTAACCACCTTAAAATTTCTTTCGGCGGCGGTCACCTCGCATAGTGACGGCGACACTCTCGAGTATATAGCTATGATAAAGCTTCTCAAAATACCGTTCGGAATCGATGTAAAACTGTAGCTCCCAATCAGTGAGGGAAAACCTGGAAAGCGCACAGCTCAGTGATAGTGAGAAGTTCTCCCCTGTCCCTTCATGGGATGTAATGGGTAACCATTTTATTTTAACAATATTACATCTATTTACATATATTACACACAATACAATTTTTTTTTAAAATAAATTTATAAAAATGTGACATGATTTAGTCCTTTAGTTCACACGCTGAAAACAAACAGCGCCAGCAACATATTGCAGGAAACATGTATGTATAAGTATATGTTTGCACGCATTGTTGTAATGAATTGAAGATCTATTGCTTTTTTATTTCTATGGTGTCTGTCACGTTTTTGTTTTTGGCCGTTTTCAATAAACAAATCTACATTTGGGTTACAAAATCATATATTAAAACCTATTAATATTCGTGTCTCAAACATGTAATATTGAATAGCAAACACAATGTGTTTGTACATAAATATACTGTATTTGTGACAAGTTACAAACACATCATAGTTGCATCCAAATAACAACAAAATACAGATTTTTCAGCATGCATGTATGCATGCACTGATTTAGGGATGATATTCATTTGTATTGTATATTTTTAATTTTATTATCTGACTTCCCGAACCAGTGATCAACGTAGTATAACAACTCTAAAAATGTAAGTGTTATCTTACAATTTTCAATTTTGGTGACTTTTGGATCCATGGCATTTTTGCTTCACAAATAATTTTCAGTTTTTACACTTTTTCTGTATAATGAAATTTTGTTCCATTCGCACAGCAAAATAAGAGAATGTTGATGTTGATGGTGTATATGCAAACAATATTAAAATGTAAATATGTATTAGGGTGTTGAATATTTTGGTGATTTCAAAATTCACCGGCCAAGGACGTATTGCATTTCTTTGCTCGTTCAATTGATTCTGTGAGAAAGTTCAGAAAACATGACGTTTTCTGGTTTAAAGTGCAGTTCCGAACTCATTTTTCTTTGAAAAATAGCTCAGAAACTTTTTACCTGCCTCTTTATATATACTTGTAATATCTGAGCCAAATATGAGATAATAAAATTTGGAGTGTGTTGTCCTTTATGATGAAGAAATCTGAAGTGGCGTGGTGCGAAGTCAGAGAAATTAAGGTTTTGTCCAAACGCGCTTTTTAGAATCAGGCACATTGGTGTGAAAGTTCTTCCTAGAGAATACAAAATAATAAATTTGGGGTGTTGCAAAATTATTGTTAGGAACAGCAGAAATGGGCGTGGCACTCCATAAGAGAAACTAGCGCTTACATCAAACTTGTTATCCCAGAATTATGAAATTTTGTAAGGATATTCCTCTCGTAGTTGGCAAAAGACTATGACATCTAGTCTCTACGTATGGCCACAATCCGCATAAACGCGAAATAATTTTGTATGTCCCTAATTTGTGTGCATGCCCCCCGACACTAAGAGAAAGATGTTGATGCCAAAGACATATTCTATGAGCTCCTAGAGGAAACGTATGACCGCTGCCCTGGCCATGACATTAAGATTGTAGTTACTAGGAGAGTTTAATGCTAAACTAGGCAGGGAGAATGTGTTTCATCCAACTATTGCCAATTTCAGTCTACGTGCTGACAGTTCCGACAACGGTATGAGACTGATTAACTTTGCCGCGGCAAAAAAAATAGTCATTAGTGGTACAAGATTCCAGCATAAATAGCCTGGGTATCCCCTGACCAAAGAACGAAGAACCAAATTGATCACGTGGTAATTGATGGAAAGCACTCATGCAGTGTAATGGACGTAAGAGTGATCAGAGGAGCTAACATAGATTCTGATCACTACCTACTAGGAGCAAAGGTTCGCACAAGATTAAGTAGAGCGAAAATCGTACGAAACCAGATGCAGAGGTAGGTGGATATCGGGAAGCTGCAATTACCAGAGGTACCCACAGCTTACTCAAGGGAGCTCTCGCAACTTTTGGCACAGAAACCACCCCCACCCGATGACGATCCTGAAGCTCAGTGGAAACCCATTTCCGACTTTATAAAAACTGCAGCAACTACCGTGCTTGGGTTTGAAAAACCGCTTTGCAGCAAACCATGGTACGATGAAGAGTGTCGCATTGCAAATGATGAAAAGAACGCTGCACGCATGGCTTCAGTCAATTGAAACGCGAGCTGCGACTGAGCGGTATAGGGGAAAAAGGCGTAAGAAACGGCAGTGGAGAAAGCGCGAGAGTGAGAAAATTGAGACATATAGAAGGAAGAACGAAGGCCTAAAAAATTCCACCAAAAAGCCAAAAATGGACATGGTTCAGGACCCCCTTCTGTAATGACAAGGACGGACATCTCATCGCAGATGTGCAGAGCATGTTGGGAATATGGACAGATCATTTCTCCGCGCTACTGGTATCTGAGATATCCCATGACGATGATGGGACAATCGATCACAATTTGGACGACGACGTTGATTGCCCAGCTCCTAACCGAGACGAGGTAAGGACAGCTACTGCCCGGCTTAAGAAAACCAAGCCGCAGGAGCTGATGGATTGCCGTGGAAGCTATTTAAGGCTGGCGGCGCTGAGCTGATAAGGTGCATGCTTCAGCTCATTAGCAAAATTTGGTTAGATGAATGCATGCCCGGCGATTGGAGTCTCAGAGTATTATGTCCCATATCTGAAAAAGGTGACCCGAGTCTCTGTGCCAACTACCGTGGAATACGCCTTTTATCCTTAGCATATAAGATTCTATCAAGTATAATGTGCGAATGACTAAAACCAATTATCGCTGACATCTTAATGGAGATCATTATGAGAAATGCTGCAGTCAACATGAATAAAACAATCAGCAACAAAAGTCATGTGCTGCTCCCGTATGCTGATGATACCGATATCATTGGGCGCACAAATAGAAAAGTTACTGCTGTGTTTTCGAGAATTGAGAAGGAGTCAGCAAAAGTGGGTGTGAAAGTAAATGAAGACAAGACAAAACTAATCGATTTTTTTTAAAACTTTTACTTGATACAGATTACTTGATCAGTAATCACTTTGATTCTAAAATGTCATGCCAAAAACTACAACACTATTATCTTGTTAATGTTACGTATGCCTGAAAGTATGCCCTCGATGTATCGAAAATGTGCCATCTAACAATCTCACCATGTATATTTGATGCTATCACCAAAGGTAATAGAAAACCCTAGATGGTGAAATATAATTGGTGGCAGACATGTATAGCAAGAAGAAAATTATGATTTTCCATACGAGGCTAGGGATGATTTTCTGTTAAAAAGTTGGCAATAGTTTTTGTCTGCTGCCAAGTTTTAAATTAACTTAAAAGTGCTAAAAATGAAACATATTTCGGAAATTAAATAAACAACGTTTTTGATTAAATAATATTGAAAAATGTATAGACCTCACACAGTTACGTCCAATTATAAATAAAACAACCCAAAGGGGCTTGCCGATTTTAACAGAATATGTGTTTTATAATGAAATTGCTGTTTGTCGTTTTCTCTAGTGATAGTAACTCTGTACACCTATTTCAGTTTGCCAATGTTAACATTCTGTTAATTCACCATCTGAAGCTCACACCATCTACATCAATCCGCCATCTTGAATCAACAATTCGGCATTGTGCAACATCTTGGTATATGCGTCTTTAGTGGTGAATTTGAAAGTCAAAGAAATTTTCCTAGATGGCGCAGAAATAGTGGAAATTTACAAATTTCCCTGAAAACAAAAACTATTGTTAATACCATTTAAACATCCTTTTTGCCTTTTATATTATCAACTATTAACAAGAGCAATATGCCTATGTATGATTTATATTTGATTTTCAAATTCAAGTACAAGTAACAGAATCGAAACAAAAATGATTTGCTTTTTTCTCGTATATACGAGTGAAAAATTGGCATACGGAAAGATAGTCTGGTGAAAAGGGTGAATAATCGAATGCTCCATCTGAATAGAGTTTCTAGATAAATCTAGAAATGACGCTACTCTTTGATCTCACCACTGTCAAGAGTATCTCGAATATGCGAGAACAGATGGCAGTTCAAAAATATGGTTCTGGAAACGGCTGTCATGGTAAATGATATAAATAGCTGGTGTGCCGTTAAATTGTGACCAGTTTCAGTTTAATCGGGGAAAATTACAAATCATCGGCAATAGTGCTATTGAGTCTAATTGAAACTAATTATAGATATAAGGTTTGTGTAAATCAAGAAACCGGTTGTCTTTATTTTATTTTAAAAAGAATCCTGTTTTATCAACTGAAAATAAAAGATGAATAATTCATAAATTTGTAACACTATAATTATGAAATTTGGTATAGATTTCATCTCTGAATTCAGGATATTTCGATTGTAGAGACTGTAGAAATTTGCATGGCACTAAATTAGAGATATGTTTTATCGTTAATCAGGAAATTTAGGAATCAGAAAAATTAGGAAATTAACTAGCAACTTTTGAAATTCCAATGTAGTGAATCAGGGGCACGACATTAAATCGAAGCATGCAGCGTTAGTAAGCGATAAAGCGGCTGAAGTTGCGAAATTGTGGATGGATGTTCTCCTAATGTGTAGATATCAGTAGAGAAATGTTTACAGTTTTGAATAGGTTGCGGCTTAAATGGGCGTGGCACTAAATCATGTGCAAACGAATGACCCTAAAAGCATGCAATTTGTTGTGGATATTTCCATTACAGTCAGAAATAAAAGGCAATAAAAGCGTTTACGGTATTTTTGTTAGAAGCGGTAGGAATGGTGGCGAGTTATTTAATAGAACTAGTCGTGGCATTAAATATGATTTATAGGGCGAATGTCCTGCGTATGGAGTAGCCATCACATATTTGTTTTAAAATTTTTAATGGGGGGTTACCCAATTGAACGTGCCAGTATATGAGAGCAATAAGGATCAGACACTTGATCTTAGAATCCTGCAAATTTGGGTGGATGTTTCAGTTATACAGAAGACTTGAACTTTGAAGGGATTTCTTCGACAATAAAAATTGAAGTGGTAAAAATTGAAGCACGGTATTGTGTACAATTTGTCGACATTGTGACTAGACGTAAGAATTTGTACATCTGAAATATTACCCAAAACTTAGCCCTTATCTAAGAGGGGTTGGTTCATAATAGAATTTTGAGCATTACGATTAAATAAGATTAATAAGTTTTCTGAATAAACTATAATACCTTTAAATACAAGGTGGCGCAAAAGTAATCCTCCTATCAGAAAATGCTATAAATTTTGCGATTGGCCCCTAATGTCAGTTCTGTAGTAGACACATGCGAATTACACGTTAATAAACAATGTTACGCTACACTGCTCCAGAACGCGGAATATTGCTCACTATTTATTTGACCAATAATCGGTCGGTGACTTTGGCACAACGTGAATTTCGTCGCAGATTTCCTGGCCGTCCAACGCCTACTGGTGAAACACTGCGACGTTTAGCCGCTCGCCTCGAAGAGTCTGGCACAACATGAGATGCTGCCAGGCGTGGCAGACCCCGGAGTAGCCGTTCTGCAGAGAATATTGCTGCTGTTGCCGAGGATGTCATGGAAGCGCCGTCGATGTCATGGAAGCGCCGTGAGCGCTACAGAGCAATGATCCACGAGTAATTTTTGCCGCAACTTGATGAATTGGGATTGAAAAACATGTGGTTCCAACAGGACGGTGCAACGGCACACACTGCACGTGCCACAACCGATATGCTGAAGGATGCATTTCCCGGGCGCCTAATCTCCCGTTTTGGCGATTTGCACTGGCCAGCAAGATCGCCTGATTTGACCGCTCCAGGCTTCTTTTTGTATGGCTTTTTGAAGTCGCGGGTTTATGTGAACAAGCCTCAGACTCTTGCAGGTCTTAAAGACAATATCCGTCAAGAATGTGAGGACGTATCGCCGGAAGTTGTGGCCAAAGTGATGGAAAATGCCATAAAAAGGGCTCAAATGACAATCAACTGTGGCGGCGGCCATTTACATGACATCATATTCTCGACTTGATGTAAAAAAAATTAAAAGACCAAGCAAAAATAATCCACAAGAAGAATCAAAATTTTTCATATTTTTTTTAAATTACAGCCAAAAAACATCGGAAGTTTACTTTTGCGCCACCTTGTATAATTGGAGTAGACAGCAACTAAGAAAAGCTTTTCGATATTTGATTTGGGGCAGAAGGAGTAGGCCTGGTACTAAATCAGATTAATTGTCATAGTGACGAAGCGGGTGATTTCCATCACGATCTGATTGATACCTTAACAGTTTTATTTAAAATTGGAAGGTTCATTAAAACTTCCGATGAACAATATGAAATTTTGAAATCTTTTCAAATATTCGCCACCCTATTCAATACTCATATACAAATAATTTTTCACCTGAATATATCATAGAGTAATGCCATCTAGAGTAGCGACTTGATTCAGTAAATTTACGAAGTTTGGTGTGGTTGCATGTGGACGTTGCATGTTGGAAAGTATTGCTTTAATAATACACAGATACAGGCAACGGCTCAAACCAACCAACAAGAAAACAGCAACGGCATTTCGTTTTGTGCGTTAAAATTTTTATGTAAATCTACCACAAATATAGTCTAACAATAAAAGATAACAACAAAGTCCAAACTACGTTCAAATTTTACAGTTTTTCATCATAACGACATGAAAAATTTAAGTTAACAGTTTTTCTAATTCCACCTGGTGTAAGTCAATTTGCGTCAAATACCTCTCTAACGCATCGACCGCACAACAATTCAGGAATTTTCTTGCGGGAATAAATGCATCGCGTAAGTGTGAAATGAAAAGTCAGATGAGAAAGATTGCAGCTCTAGGTGACATTACTCTATGGTATATATATTGTACTCCAGTAAGAGAAATATATTTTCACCCAAATATTGTCATTTACAAATGAAGTAATAAAAATGTTGACACGCTGTGTTTTTGTATTGTATTATATATATTTGTTTTGTGTAATTCTTTGTCTTCATTGGAAAAAAAACATCGAGTAACGTGAAATGAAATGAAATGAAAATTTGCTTCAAACATATACGTACATGGTGAGCGGTTAACACATTCTGTTTTATGCAAATATGCTGAAAATTTTAAATATTTTTCTGTGGCGGAAGTGAAAGATAATTCAGTAGATTTAATTTAAAAACAAAACGGACGGATATTATATTGTTCTTCACTACAATGTGCATGAGGTGGCATTTATGTTGGGATATAATACTTTATCATGGCTTGTTTAAATGAGTGAATTATAGTGTGCAACATGGAAATTTTAGTAATTATTTTTTTCACACAATAGAATTCAAAACAACGCGGAATATTCAGTTGATTATGGACAAAATAAAAAAATACAGTTTGATGGAACCATTGCTTCCGCTTGCGACTCCAAGATTTTTTTGAAGTAAAGAAATTGATCTTGTTAACCGGACTGACACTTAAAAGATGGGTAATGAAATGGCTTTTACGGAGAAAATAGTTCAACAAATCGTGTACATTATATCTGGTGCACTACATTCATTAGACAAAACTGTCCCAAACACATGAACTGCAGTTTTTATTTAAAAAATAAGTAAAAGTGTTAAATTCGGCTGTGCCGAATCTTTGATACCCTCCACCTTAGTGTTAACCAGCAAAATATTAAATTTTAAAAAGGACCTTTTTTAAGAAAATGTACTTTTTAAAAAAAAATAAAAATAAGTTACTTGTTCACAAATGCAATTACTTGTTCACAAATGCTCACAAATGCAGGATGCTCACAAATGCTCACAATGCTCAAATGCTCACATTGAAAATGTACTTAAGAAAATGTACTTTGAAATGTACTTTGAAATGTACTTAATGTACTTTTAATTGTACTTTGAAATGTACTTAAGAAATGTACATTTCTTAAGTATTTAAGAAGAAATGTACTTAAGAAGAAATGTACTTAAGAAATGTACTTAAGAAGAAATGTACTTAAGAAATGTACTTAAGAAAGAAATGTACTTAAGAAATGTACTTAAGAAATGTACTTATTGAAATGTACTTAAGAAATGTACTTTGAAATGTACTTAATTTACTTTATGTACTTTGAAATGTACTTAAGAAATGTACTTTTTTTTAAGAAAATGTACTTTTTTAAAAAAAATAAAAATAAGTTACTTGTTCACAAGTAAAATAAAAAAGCATTTTTTAAAAACAAAAAAGCATTTTTTGAAGAACTGTAAAAAAAACAAGCTGCAAAGCATTTTTTAAAAATAAAAAAGGATTTTTTGAAGAACTGTTAAAAACAAAAAAAAAACAAGCTGGGACTAGAGTTGAACCAACAACCCTTAGACTCCAACGTGCAACCCTTTACCCATCAGGCCACAGCGACCTTAGATGAAGTGTGACAAAATTCATATAAATGTATGAACACATGAAAGTACATCTAAACATTCTAAAGTACTTACCTATTATAAAGAACAACAAAGATTTTCAACATGGAAATTCACCACGCGGCAAAAGGAGTAGTTTAGTATAAAAGTACAAAAATTAATGTGAAAATTTTATTAATTTTTTTATGTTTCCAACCATAAAATTTTTTCCAATGGACCAATTTCGCTGATTTTCAACACCAAACTGCTCAGGAATACGTGGAACATTCTGGCCAAAAACCAAACCGCGTTGTCGCCGATTGAAGTCGTGAGAATGTTTTCAACAGACGGACAGACGGACAGACGAACATGGCTATATCGACTCCGGTTGTTATAAGGATCAAGAATATATTTACTTTATGGGGTCGCAAAGCCTTATTTCTATATGTTACAATCAGAATGACAAACTGATATATACCCTCTATCACTTACAGTGGAGGGTATAATAAAACGTTACCTATCACATTCGATGAAGGGATTGGGGAGAGCTTCTCACAGCCAGTGAACTGTGCGCTTTCTGATTTTTCATTCACTGATTGGGACCTACAGTTTTACACTGGGTCAGAATGGTATTTTGATAAGCTTTTTACTCGATAGTATCGCCGTCACTAATCGTGGTGGCCGACGTCGAAAGAAATGTACGGTGGTCAGAGTAGGGATCGAACCCACGATCTCAGTTTAAGTAGTTTAAGCAAAAAAATTGTTGCCTGTAAAGTCGGTTTTACGGGCGAAGATTTTACGTGACAACGTCTTTTTCTCGGTAGAATATTTATTGATATGAATATAATTAAATTGCACAATAGGAACAAGGAATTGAATGAAAATAAGAATTGCACAAATTTTAACTATAGAAATATATTTTGTTTAGATTGATTTGATTTTCATATTGATTAGATGTTAAAATTCTTGCTCAACACAGTTTAAATCAAGTTTTCTTATATCTGCCACTTTTTCTTAATATTTGTAATTTTAAAGAATCAATTCGAAAATCAAAACATTTATTCAGATCGAAGGTTCAAATTTTTGCTAAATAAATTTGAAATTAATTAAAATTTGTAAAATAAAAAAAAAAACCAATGAGTGTTAGAACTCACGGGCGATGTTTTTTAACATTTATTGAAACTTATGGTTTAGGAAAATAGAAGTAATTTCAACACCATCTAGGTACCTGTGCGATTTCTATGAACACATTATCAAATGTGACATTATAAACAATAAACATATCCTTTATTATAAAATATAAACATTTCTTTTATTATAAAAAATAAACATTTCTTTTATTAAAAACAAAAGAAAATAATTTACTAACCAAAAAGTATTTCAATTCATCATATTCGCATATCGTTTTTAAAGCCGACCGCAGCTCTCTGTTTCGCTTTGGCTACCTAATTCATATGAAAATTTCTACACACAAACATACACTACACATATCATAAAGCCAAAAAACAAAAAACAAAAAAAAACAAAAAATAATACCTTATCCAATGCAGACTGATCTAAATCAATATTCATACACACGCACATATATACGCACATACATACTTGCTCAGTCGTCATATATATGATGTGCCAAAAAACAAAAACACTCACACCACCGACCAACAGCCACTAGAAGCCAGCAAAGCAAATCGTTTCTGGCACACAAGTAAACACACACATCCGCACACACAGAATTATTTATTGAGTGGGAGAGAGACGCAAGGCATTCGGCGGGCCTCTCTCTCGTTCGGTGACTCATCGTAACGTTACCGGGCGTTACACTTTTTCATAAGTGACTCCCAGCCGCAACCTAATTTAAGACGTTGTCACGTCAAAATAAAATTCACAATTACGTGTTGAGACAATTATCGCTAGGTCGAGTTTTGTTTATCCCTATAATGTGTGATGGTATACCCGTACCTATGGGTGTCTCAGTAAAATTGCACTTTTTAAATTTAGTGTAATTTTGTTTGTGCAAGTGGCAACTCTGAAATTTGGCAGCTGTAACATATGTTTATTACGATTATTTAAAATGGAACGGTTTACGGAAGATCATTGGGTTATAATTGTGAAAACTTATTTGAAAAATTTGGAAAGTTATGCTGAGACCGCTCGCAAACTTCGAAGAATTTCCAGTCGAGAAAATGCATCTAATGTGTCAACCATTCGAAAAGTGGTCAACAAATTTTAAGAAACTGGGTCGATTATGGACGGTTAGAATCCTGTGCGTCAACGTACTGGTTACTCTCTTGAAAATATTGCTGCTGTAAACGAGAGTGTCACCGAAAACATCAATTCGGCATCGTTCTCAACAACTTCAAATTTCACGAAGCACTTAGCAGTGAATTTTGATAAAAGACCTCCTCCACCTTTATGCGTACATAATTTAGCTTACTCAGGAGCTCAAATTACCAGACTATGGAAAGGGCCACTATTCGTTAAATTGATAATGGATCAAAGTGAAGTCAAAACCAATTTTTCGAAAACGTCATCTTCCCCGATGAAGCGCATTTCCCTCTGAATGGCTTCATGAAAACGTAAAATTGTCGAATTTCTGGGTCAAAAAAGCCTCTTGCATCCATAAGCAACAAATGCACCCACAACGAGCAACTGTCTGGATTTGGTCAGGCGGCGTGATAGGGCCTTACTTTTTTGAAGATGAGACCGAAATTAAAGTGACGGTGAACGGCATTTGCTACGGAGAGGAGTGGATCTGGACGACATGTGGTTCTTGCAAGACGTCGCCACACCTCCCACACCGTGCATGAAACAATCGATTTATTGCAGCAACGATTTCCAGAACAAACTATCTCAAGAAATTCTGATGTCAACTGGCCACCAAGATCACGCGACTTAAAGTCGTGCGATTTATTTCTTTTGAGTTTTCTGAAATCTCGGGTTTATGCGAATAAACCAGAAACAATACCTGAGCTCAAATCCGAGATCCAACGCGTCATCGGTGAGATACAGCCACAAGTCTGTGAAAAAGTCATGGAGCCGTGGGGATCATTTGAAGGATATTTTATTTTATACTTAATCGGAACATGTCTTCATTATAATCCAATAAAAGAATCACATCACCCGGTTGGAACGAAGTTCCTTTCGCTATATAAAGTATTATGTACTAGTTAGTTACAACACGCCTTAAGCGCCAGTTGAAAAATACGATGATTTAAATGGATCTTTAAGAAATAATACTTTTTATAAACTTATCTCAAGAAAAGCTATTTTGTTTTACCAAAAAGGTACTTTTTAGAGAAAAGGTAGTTTTTAAGAAAAGGCAATTCGTGGTAAGAAAATGTATTTTTTAAGGATGTATATGTATAATATTTAAAAAAAAACAATTACTTTTTTAAGCAAAAGTACTTTCTATAAGAAAATTTACTTTTTTTAAGCAAATGTACTTCTTCAAAATAAGGATTTTTTTAGGAAAATGTACTTTTGTTAATGTACGAGAAATTCATACTACAAGCTTAGAAGTCGTGAACATTTTTCTAATTGAAAAATTGTTGGACTGCATGAGCAAAAGAAGAACATGGTGGAAAAATTCTCTCTTTTCTTGTTGTTGGAATTATAGGCCTTTCAGTGATGGTGATACTTAGGGATCTTCGATCGATACTAATTTGCACATGTGATTGATGATCAACCGATGGTATCAATTCAGGCACAGTAGTTAGGCATCTGATGATGAACTTGTCACGGAGTTCGAAACTAGTCATGCCAGTGAGTGTGTGTTGAAACTGAATTGTCTATTATTTCCAACAAAAACCAACAATTTTTCAATTCGAAAAATGTTCATGTCCTGTAATCGTGTAGTATGAATTTCTCATACATTAACCAAAACTAACCAAAATCGGTCATAAAAATGCAAATTCAAATAAAAGGTACTTTCTTTAAGAAAGTGAACTTTTGAGAAAATGTACTTTTTTTAAGAAAAGGCACTTATTTAAGGAAATTTAACTTTTTTTAAACTTCTATCACTTTGGTTTTTCTAAATTTAATTTTATTGGGTTCAAAACTACAATATGTACTAATTACACAACACAACACAAAAATTCCAAACAAAAAATCACTTATCCCAGCCGGAAGTACTCGATGAGAGGAGAAAAGTAATTTCTGGATTTTGCTAGATTGGTTGCCGTTCGTGTTTTATGAGCCTCTATAGTTTTTTCCGCCAAATTCAATTTTGAGCACTGTTTTGCAATTTTCTTCTATTTTTCGCATGGCCAGAGCTCGAAAACGGCTGTGAATTTTTTTTTGCAGTCTCCAGGAAAGTTGTAGGCCAACAAAAATGCTGAATATATTAAGTCGGTAAAATTTCATCTTCATGCTCAAACCCCCAAAAATGTCGAAAAAATGACCACCTTTTTCACCGATTTTTTCTGTTTTTGGCGAATTTGGCGAAATAACTATAGAGGCTCATAAAAAACGAACGGCAACCAATCTAGCAAAATCCAGAAATTACTTTTCTCCTCTCATCGAGTACTTTCGGCTGAGATTAGTGATTTTTTGTTTGGAGTCAAAAAGTTGAATATTGCGTCACTGTGTTATTGATTACTGGCTCCACCTAGAAATCTTCCCATTAAACAAGAAATGTCCCAACAAATTTCTAAACACAAACCAAAGCAAAAGTACTCAATACAGTTGATAATACAGGGTTATAGGATAGTAGTATTAAAAAAGTTGTTTATTTTTACAGTGTTTTATTTAACTTGCTTTGTTGTCTGTCTGTATTGTTCAAATCAGTCTGTATTGTTCAAATCTAGTAACTCATTTTTAACACAGTTGCAGTTGACCAATCGAATTTTGAACGCTTGTCAGATTTGGATGCCAACTCATGAATATGAAAAAAAAAATTGAAACATTAAAGATGTATGTACTAAAAAATTAAAAATAAAAAAATAAATAATCAATATTTTTCGAGCTTGAGGTCAGATTTGCTGTTGTTATATTTATTTTCCTCGATATGTCGCTACTCCTTTGTGTAGCATCATCAGGAGATATAAACAATGTTTCAAATTAAAACAAAACAAAATTAACAATTGTGAAAAAATTATGTCAATTTAAAAATGTTCAAACAAATTTTCCCGCCTTTTTTCAAAATTTTCTGAAGTTACACAAACAAAAATAATGTTCGTAAAAAGTGCATATAAATTAACCCAAAGAAAAATATCAGATTGATAAAGAATTTGTGCTTAAATGGTTCTACTTTTTACTAATTAAATGTCTGTAAATTTGGGCTACATTATCTGTATCTGTTTTATAGTTAATTCTTTCTTCTCTTTTAATTCTTGGTGTAGTAATTATTTGTAGCATTTCTAACATATAACGACGTTTATAATTGTTCTCCTTATTTAAAACCGCTGTATCCTGAAAGTTTGGGTATTGATTTAAACTAGCACAATAGGATGTTAATGCTGGTTTCTGTGTAGAAATGTGCCTGTATTTCTGATCTGATTTGTGTCCTGCAATTCCTGTCTTTAGTTTATTTTTTGTAGTCCCTACATATATCAACAGCAAATCTGACCTCATGCTCGAAGAATATTGATTATTTATTGATAAGGAAAAGGTCGAACAACAGAATAAAAATAATAAAAAAATAATTAAAAAAAATTAAGTTACAGTGTTTTATTTATAAATGCACTAAAAACTAGAAAATAAATGTTCTCTTAGCCTCAATAACTATGTATATTCTTCTTCATGATGGGGTTGTACAATGGTCCGCCTACTTAGCACTTCAACAACAATGGTCTAGATACTTTCAATAAAGAGCGTAATTAAAATGAATTAGTTAATTAATTTTCTAGGGATCTCTCAAATAAAACACTTGCATTTAAATTAAAAATGGTGACAAAATTAAATGTCATATTAAGTGTCAAAATTAAGTGTCAAAATTAAATTTCAAAGTTAAATGTCAAAATTAAATGTCAAAGTTAAATGTCAAAATTAAATGTCAAATTAAGTGTCAAAATTAAATGTCAAATAAAGTGTTAAAATTAAATGTCACCATTTTTAATTCAAATCCAAGCGTTTTATTTGAGAGATCCCTAGAAAATGAATTAACTAATTCATTTTAATTACGCTCTTTATTGAAAGTATCTAGACCAATGGTTCCCAACCTTTTGGGGTAATCGTACCCTTTGGTAACAATTGGGAATCTTACGTACCCCTAATTTTTTTTGTTACTTATATGCAGTAAAAACAATATTATATAAAGAAAAAATATTTATTCACATTATATTGTTGGATCGTTGTTGCTGTTTACCGTCAACCAATTGTTGTATTCGTGGTAGAGTGTTTGAAAGAGCCAACCGCATGTCATGTTCAGCCTTTAGTTTGTTCCTTAATTTTGTTTTTATGGACACAAGCACTGAAAATCCAGATTCACAAAGGTAAGTAGTGACAAACGGAATAAGAGCTTGCAACGCCCGTTTGACCAAAACAGGAAATAACTCGCTTTGTTTGCAACAGAATACATCCAACGTCATTGTTTCAAAGTCACTGCTTAATTTTTTGTTATTACGCAGTTCAATGAGCTCATATTTTGCGTCATCAGCATCACTAATTTCATCCAATGAAACGGTGAGAGGGTTTCTTATCCACTTATCTACTACAAATGTGCGAGGAATAATTCCATCAAAAGTAACTTGAAGATTTTCCAGATGCATTTTAATACAGAACCTTGACATCAATTTCACGTTTAACTTGCAAGGAAACTATTTCATCAAAAAGCGAAAAATTGGCATAATTTTCACTTTAAACTCTTCTGCCATAGAGAGCCAATTTTTCTTGAAATGATGTTGTTTTCTCCTCGGCATCTAATATATTCATACCTCTACCTCGGAGTGATATATTTAAGGAGTTTAGATGGCTAAATATATCGGCAAGGTAAGCTGAAGAGAGCACGAAGCTGGTATCTGTAAAGTGCAGCAAAAGAGTCGATTCTTTGTCACGTAAAAATGTCTCAATTTGAGATCTCAGTTCAAAAACCCGGCTAAGAACTTTTCCTCTCGATAACCCACGTACTTCTATATGCACAAGAAGTGTGGTATGTGTGTACCCAACTTCTTCACACAACACTTTAAATATGCGGTCATTTAATGCCCTTGATCTGATAAAGTTTACGGTTTTTACGACAATATCCAAGACGTCTTTGAAATAAGAAGGAAGAGTCTTTGATGCCAAAGCATGACGATGAACAGCGCAATGACTAGAAAAAACATTTTGGTTTATCTGTTTCACAAGAGCAATAAATCAAGAATTTTTCCCGAGCATAGCTGGAGCACCATCAGTACAAGTAGCTCCCACATGGTTCCAAGAAAGCCCATTGGCAACAAAAAAATTATTCATAATTGACATAATATCCACAGCCTTTGTAGTTTCTGTCCGAGGTTCACAAAAGAGAAAATCTTCTTTGATCTCGTTTTTATACACATATTTCACAAAAACGAGAAGTTGAGCACAGTTAGAAACATCAGTGGATTCATCCAATTGCAAACCAATTTTTTCCGGACTTTATTGTATTTGCTCGACAATCTGCTCTAAGACATCTTCTGACATATCTTTAATTCGGTCGTGAATAGTGTTATTAGATAGTGGGATTTGTGATATTTTAAATTTCGCGTCTTTACCACACATAATTTCCGCCATTTCCATCGCACATGGTTTAATCAAAGTTCTGTGATTGTATGAGGTTTTTTATCTTTTGCAATTCTCAATGCCACACGATAACTTGCTTCTAAAGCTGTTTTTTTCTCGGGAACAAAACCGTAGTTGTTGAGTTTTTTGCTTCCTTCGAATCGGGCTCTCTTAATTTTGAATAAAGCTTCTGTGTCATTAATGTTGTTTGGCTGGACTGATTGTAGATGTTCCTTAAGTTTGGATGGTTTCATATAAATAAAATGACAACAGACAACAATTTACTGCGACTGTATTTATTTTTTAAAAGCGTCGTTTCACTGGCAACTGCAGCATAGTTCGCTGCAGCACATGTGTGTTGTTTCGTTTTGGCATTTGCGTTTGCATTTTTGTTTGTTTGTTTATGTTAGTTAGTCAGTAATCTTTAGTTCTATCATTCTTGTTATATAGTATGTATGTTTCTCTTCTACGACAACCAAAATTTCACTGCGCGAAAACAAAACTGTGTTCGAAAAAATTTAAATTTTAATTTGTTACAAAATTTTAAAACAATGAAATATTATCAATAATATAATGTACCCCCGAGGAGTGCTTCACGTGCCCCTAAGGGGTCCATAGACCCCCGGTTGGGAACCACTGATCTAGACCATTGTTGTTGAAGTGCTAAGTAGGCGGACCATTGTACAACCCCATCATGGAGAAGAATATACTTACTGAGGCTAAGAGAAAAATTGTTTTCTAGTTTTTAGTGCATTTATAAATAAAACACTGTAACTTAATTTTTTTTAATTCAATTCAATTTTATTTACATTTATAATATTTACATTTCGTTTAAGCATAAGTAATATTTACAGAGTTTAAGATTTTTCTTCTTTTTCAACTTAAAAATAGGTTGTAATTTTCAAAATATTTTTTATAGTATATACAAAATTTTATCGGAGGGAAAAATTTAACAAAAACCTATTTAATTTTTTATTTTTTTTATATAAAACGAACTAATCCTACTTAAACTACCTAAGTGATGCTAACTCATTTATATGGATATAATCAGAATTAAAACACCTGATGTTAAAATTCTGCGTAAGTCTAGTTATCTTGTCCGGGACCAATTCTATATCCGCAAGAGCATGAAGTCTATCAGTCGAAAAGAACCATGGAAGGTTATAGGTCAATTTCAATAATTTGTTCTGACATATTTGCAGTTTTTTAATATGAGAGCATGCGCTAGAAGACCATACGGGGGCAGCGTAGAACATTACAGCGTGGAAAATTGATTTAAGAATTAATTTTTTATTATTAATGGTAAGACTAGAATTCCGATTTATAAATGGATACAGAATTCGGATTAATAAGTTCACCTTGTCAACTATATATGGTATGTGGTCCTTAAATTTCATTTTGGGATCAAGTATAATACCTAAATATTTAACCTTTTTCTCCCACTGGATAGATTTGTTGTCGAAAATAATATTTGATTGAGGTAGATAACAAGCTTTTAGTTTTCAGGTAAAATATATTGCCTGTGTTTTGTCTAGGTTTAGCATGATTTTCCATCTATTAAAGTAAGATGCCATTTCACCAAAGGCTCTTTGTAGTTTAGCTATTATATCCGCCGAGAAGATTCCGGAGCTAAGAATCGCTGTATCATCCGCAAAAAATGGACATTGTGCAGTAATCGAATTGAGGAAAGTCTGCTGTATATAAACTATAGAGGATAGGTGACAAACATGAACCTTGGGAACAACCCGCGGTAATAGGAAAGCGCGCAGAACGGTCTAGACCAACGTGAACTTTAAAAGTACGCGATGAGAGAAAACTTTGAATTATTTTCACCAATTGTGTAGGGAAATTAAGATTCAACATTTTATAAATAAGGCCATCATGCCATACCGAATCAAATGCGGCTTTGACGTCTAGTAAAACCATGCCAGTCGATTTTTGATGGTTGAAATTAGTTTTAACTAGATTCCTGATTCTAATTAATGGCTGAATTGTATTATGTTCTCTTCTAAACCCAAACTGTTGAGGTGGAACAATGTTGTTGGCCTCAATGAAATCCGTCAATTTTTCCTTGATAACTTTTTCCAGAATTTTGCTTATTGACGATAACAAACTGATAGGACGGTATGAAGATGGGGAATCTGATGGTTTGTTAGGTTTTTTAATTGGAATAACGTTTGACTCTTTAAATTGTTTGGGGAAAATAGCACTGGCTAAGGCAAGCATTTATAATAATTGTTAGTACCTTGATTCCCTTATTAGGAAGTGCTTTAATGCATCTATTATTGATACCGGCGATTTTTTATTCTTCAGAGATTTTACTATCGCTGAGATTTGTGAGGCATTTGTTTGAAAATTTACTGTAGGGTCTAGATTTAGTAACCTAAATGAATCGAGGGTATCATTGACTCGGGAGGATGCGGCGGAGTCACCAAGATTTTCAGAAGAAGAATGATTCGAAGCAAATGTTTGCGCCAGTATATCACATTTTTCGCGATTTGTGTTATAACGAACACCATTTTGCCGTAATATAGGAATGTTATGAAATTTTTTCCTTAAGATTTTGGTTAAATTCCAGAAGGGAGGAGAACCCTTGTCCAGAGTAGAAAGCAATTTATTTCAATTTTTGTTTCTAAAATTATCTATTTCTACACGGCTTCCAGATTTAAGGTTTTCATTTCATATAAATCGTTCAGGTTCCTATAACGTTGCCATTTACGCCGATGACTATTTCTCAGTCGAATCATATTCCTGATATGATTTGGCAATGACCTCATTACATGAGATGGGCGAATCTTAGGTACACTATACGCAATCGCATCGTTAAGCACGTTTATAAAATTCGTAAGGATTTCATCAATTTGTTCATTATGTTCAATATTGTTGATGTTTGAAACTAGCAGGTGTCTGTTTACAAATCTGTCTCAAAAATACCATTCTTTAGATTAGATAATGCGCTTATCCTTTTTTTTGGGCTATATCTCCTAAACAAACTAATCGATACAATTAATAGTACAATGGTATAGTCCTAACTTATGACGGCTCAATATAAATACACTAATTTATTGGTGCCTCTTCGAAATTTTTTCAAAAATATCATTAAACTTTAAAAATCCCTCTCCTAAAAAATACACTTAGTCGTTTTCCCTTTTTCACACAGATATGATTCCTACTAAAGTAGTTGTACAAGTAATCAATATTCTCTAACAAACACAAATAGCCAAATGTGGTTTTAAACCAAATATAATTATTACCATACTTTGGTAATTAAAAATTTAATTTTGTAACAATGATATTTGTGGTATTTAAGTATAATCAATGATACTGTTATCTTAATTTTGATTCCGAATAACGTCCATAGTAACATACGATATAACGAATTGATGTACGAATTGATTATGATAATTTTTCAAACTCACAGCTTAATTTTGCAACATTTTGAAATTCAATATGCAAATGCGAATAGCTACGGTTAACTTGGCAACATTAACCTAAATCATTCTACTACATACGTACAAATATTATAAATTTAAATTAATTGAAATAAATTTAAAATTGCAATCGATGATTCATCATATAACTAACCAATCTCTGGTACACAGTGTGACTTCATCATCCTCAATGTGTCTACAATTTTTGCATAATTCATTGGTTTTAACTGTTTCGCACTACACAAATAGAAAACATTTTCATCTGGGATAATAATTTATTGGAATGTTTTAATTTGCATTATAAATAATATAGGATATTTAACCTCTGTGCGTAATTTAATTTTTCATACATGATAAAATGGTATTTAATTGAGATGAGTTTGTATTAAAGGCTAGTTGGCTTGTGTCGAACTCGTTCACTAGTTCTCGAACTCGTTCATTTAAGGTGCCCAGACATAACAATCACGAACATACTTGCCATTTCGAACATGTGCATTATGTTCATAAGGCTGCTGTCTGGTCACCCTAAATGAACTATATAGTTCATGAACGACACAACTCTAAAGGCTAGCGCGAGATGAATTGATTGAGTTGTGATTTGTGTGACACTAATACATTGTCATGTCATGCATTTTGTTACTACTTGGTATACACAGGAATTCGACGGCAATGTTTCGTTCGACTCAAGTAAATCAATCCAACATGGTCGAACATGAATCGTTTTACTTGAGTGTTGCATGGTACATACGACCACTCATCCAAGACTGTATGTATGACGTTTTGTCGCCCACACTGAATTTATGTTTTTCTAACGTTTGATTTGTGTGCGCACGATTGTAATTAAAAAACAGGGAAAATGGAGAATATTGATGTTTAAATTATCGCAATTACTTATTTTTCACTTGTTTTCTTAAAATATGTACCTTTTCTTTAAAAAAGTATTTTTAATTAACAAAAGTACCTTTTCATAAAAAGAAGTACTTTTTCTTAAAAATTATCTTTTCTTAAAAAACATTCCTATTCCTAACTAATCAACTTTTTTTAAAAAAAGTAAATTTTCTTGAAAAATTACCTTTGCATACATTTTTATTCTTACTTAATTTTTTATTTTTTGGAGCGTATTCCTTTTTTATGTTACTAAAGTAAATCAATAAAATAAAAGCAAAACAGTCACATACATACATAGATTGCTGATACAACACGTATCACAACACAGTTCAACCCAATCATTGGGTACTCATAGCATCGTATGACTCGACGGTTGCGTCGCAATGACTACTATGAGTGGGTTTACGTGTAGACATGGCATGGCTCGAACCGCTGCTGGCACAGCATAACATTTTGCACGATGAATTAAATCAACCGAAACATGCACTTGTGCTAGCCCTTAGTTTGTATGTAATATCATTGTATTGTAAATGTAATATCATTACCAAAATTAAGTAAAAGCATAAATATTAATTGAAACAAATTTTGTGGTGAATTCATCACAAATGTTATTGGTAATCAATCATTGAGTTATCAGCAATGAATGCATTACATTAGAATGTCTCCACTTACTTACTTAAGTGACCCCAAACAACCCAGAGTTGACACCTCTTACAAATTGAGGATAATATGTTTCTTCCACCGGCTCGATCTTTACCATTTCTCCATTTTCCATCATATGACCATATATTATTCGCAGCATTTTTCTCTCGAAGACACCCAGTGATGTTTCATCAGCATGCGATTTGACCCAGAATTTTGAGCTATATAGCAAGGCAGGTTGTATGAGAGTCTGATATAGTTGGATCTTCGTTTCTCTCGAGATTGACTTATCTCTAAGCGCTTGCTTAGTCCGAAATAAGACCTGTTTGCAAGCATAAACAAGTCTCCGTTTGATTTATAGACTGAAATTATTGCTCCTGTTAACGGCAGAACCCAGGTATAAGAATTCGTCCATTATCTCGAAATTTTAACGGTTATCAACATTTACTCTTTCATCCAAACGGTTTAATGTTCTGCTTGTCGAAACCATTAATTTCGTTCTGTCCTCGTTTATTGCCAAACCCACTTTTGCTGATTCGTTCTCAATTCTAGATTAGACTGCAGACACTGTTCGCACATTTGATGTTTCGCCCAATGATGTCTATGTAAATCATTAGCATACGCGAGCAGCATGTGACTTTTGCTGCTGACTCTCTTATTCGTGTTGACTACAGCTTTGCTCACGATGATGTCAATGAATATGTTGAACAGATTGCGTGGTAGGGTTTCGCATGCCTGAGCCGTTGCCTTGTACTAAATAGTTCGGTGAGATCTTTGCCAATCGTTACTGTATATTTCGTGTCGGTCAGTGTCATTCTATAAAGACGTGCCAGCTTAGCAGGAATACCAAGCTCCGACATAGCTGGGTACAGTTATCGCCGTATCGGGCTATCTAAGGTAACATTATAATCTACAAAGAGGTGCTAGGTCTCGATTTGGTGTTCGTGGGACTTCTCTAGGATTTGTCGTAATGTCGTAATATCTGGTCGATAGTTGCCTTTCCAGGTCTAACGCCACACTGAAAATGTTAGATCAAGTCTGCAACAAACGGCTTTAGTCTTTCGCATAGTACGCGGTACGAGGGTGTGCGTTTTGCGCCAGTATCTGAGTGAGTTTATCTACATGGGCCATGGCTGTTTCTGTTAATTGGAGCTATTCGATGTTCAGCTTTATATATGCCCAGCTTTCTATATGTCGTACGACTTTCGCTCTGCTTATCCTTGGTGCGAACCTTTGCTGCAACCAGGTAGTGATCAGAACCGGTATTAGCTCCTCGAATCACTCAAACGACCATTAAACTAGTAGAGTGCCTTCCATCAATAACCAGCTGATCAATCTGGTTCATCGTCGGTTGGTCGGGAGATATCCAACTTGCCTTGTGAATGCCTCTTTGTTGGAGTCTCGTACTACTGACAACTACATTTTTCATCGCAGCAAAATCTAACAGTCTCATTCAGTTTTTGGAAGTTATGGTGTGTAGACTGAATTTATGGATGGTTGATCGTAAGACATTTTCTCTTCCGACTTTAGCATTAAAATCCCCTACAACAATCTTAACTTCATGTGCCGCCACACGCTCATAGACCATGTCCTTGGTGTTATCGTCTTTTTCTGTCATCGGGTAATGTACACAAATTAGTGATATGTTAAAGTGTTTTGATTTTATCCGGATGGTGGCTATACGGACACTTACGTCTGATCTACCGTTGGCCAGTAGTGTTGGCACATCTTGCTCCAAAGGACAAAACAATATGCGCGCTAGTTCGAAAGGATTCAGTGACAGGCTCACGTAGTTAACCTGAGACGCATCAATGATCGCATATCCAATCAGGCTGGTCGTTCGGTTCCCTTTCTCGCTCTATAATGAAACACAATATTATTCCAGATATACGAGTACCCAATAACTATTAGCTTAAGATGACTTAAGTATTTGCTCTTCTCACTGGAATTCATATTATCATATTGCATGTTATCATATTTGATTATTATCCTTAGAGGAATATTCGGGCACGTCCCGTGGACTTGTGATGTAACTGGGAGGAAGAATCGTTACACGACCGATTTCGGCTACATTTGCATATATTGCATCAAATGTACTCTTCCGAGCGAGGTTTCGTTTGGTGGAATCGGATGAATGCAAGGGGCTATGTTCCGATTTTCTTATACATATAAGCGGTGTGTCGTTGCAGTAAACATAGAAGTCGCGATTCCGAACGTAATTTTGAGAAGCAGGTGTTCTCAACACCTTACATTTTTTTTCTATCTATCAAGTATTTAGCCATGAAAAATTTTCTCCAAATACCGTTCGGAATCAGTGTAAAAACTGAAGGGCCCAATCAGTGAGTATTAAACTAGAAAGCGCACAGCTAACTGGTTGTGAAAAGCTCTCCCTAATTCCTTCATGGAATGTAATGGGAAATCATTTATTTATTTATTATTTTTGCAACGTCACTCATCTATGCCGATAAATCAGAGACAATTGAACACCTGGAAATCAACATTCGACGAGTTATTGCCGAAAAATTGGATTTCCAGATTACGCCATGGACGCGCCAGCCGTGGCGGGCACATAAGCCAAATCATATTTAATCATTGATGGCATAAAATGATCAAACCAATAAAGCCAGTCTAATTGATATTGAAAATATTTTAATTTGCTTTATTTTAATTTAAAGTACATTACTCTAAAAAGAAACATTCTTTATTATATGTGAAATATGGCTTTATTCAAATGGTTGTCACTGCTTTGTTGAGTATCGCGCAACCGAAATGACCAAGCTTCAATGACTCTGGTGCATAGATTAGGCTGAATTTGAGCGATGTAACTGGAAGCCCCACAAGAAAACGTCTAATGGAGCCAAATCGTACAATCTCGATGGCCAGTTCTCGACGCCATTGTATGAGATAACTATGCCATAAAATAGCTCCTGCTGAGTGTTCATTGTCTCATCAGCTGTGTGACACAAAACGCCGTCCTGTTGAAAATACATGTATTTTACATCCATATCATCCAAGCGAAACTGACCAAGAGAAATTCATCATCATCATTTTCGTTATCATCATCGTTTTGAATTTTATGTTTTAGTTTTGAAATTTCCATTATTTCGTTTCTGGAAGATTAATTGGTCTACACTGAAAATCATATTAATTTGTTAAAAAGATAATAGTTTATTCACCTGTCAGAATTTACAATTTGTCACTTCAAGCTAATCTTACAACTGTCAAGTGACTAGACACCATAATTGAGATTTTAACAAATGTTGACCAAAGATACTTACTAAGTAACTTATCTCTGCAAACAACAAAACTGTCGCTATACCAAAACTTAAGCTGTCTGGAACAGTCCTTGATCATACACTTAACAAATAAGTGTTCTTACAACTTTTTATGTCTGTCATCAAAGTATATTATTTCAACATTTTATTTGCCTGCGAACGAAACAAAAATAAAATTAAAAAAATATTTCATTCCTTAAACAATGACCTCTGCCTCCCACTCAACCACACTGCCATCGGAGACAATAAACAACCAGAGTTGTAGGTTAACCTTTAGTCAACGTAAAAAAATGGACACAAATTGTGAATAAAATCTGATGTTGTTTTATATTCCCATAGGAATAAACAAGTAGGGGAAAAACTTGAAACCAAAATGAGGGAAAAAACAAATCTCAAATTAAATCAAATGAAAAGGAAAAAAGTCTAATAGGAATAGTAAAACATCATTGTGTTGCTATTAGGTAGGTTCGAGTCGAATAGTTTGATGCCCTTCGATATTTAAGAATTTTGTATCATCTTTTAGACACAATTTTTGGATGATAGTTTTAATGACTGAATTAGCTGAATCAGTTTCGGCGGTGGTCGCCATAAATATTGAATATTCCATATTAAAATAAACATATCGATAAAATTTTTCGTAAGTCAAAATATCAAATCCTATTTTTCTAATTTTATTCCCAATTTAATCTGAACATTAAGTTTCATTTGAAGTTTTTTACTTTTAGAAAATTTAAATAAAAATGCTCAGTAAGGTTTACTGCATTTATAGTCCCCTACTAGCCGTTGACCTTTCGGTTCCCGGTGTATTTTGGTACAAGTTTTTTTTTTTGTCAATATGTTTTCAATTTTCGTTCGAACTCAAGGAACTTCTAAATTCATCGAATATTTCTTCAATCTCGGTTCGACTTTGGCGATCATTTAATCAATATTCTCGAACTTTTATTAAACTTTATCGAGTTGTTGGAAATTTGTTCAAATTGCCCTCTGTCTCCATGTTATTTATTGCAGTTTCTCACTAATATCCCAAAAAACCAAATCAATGCGTTTTTAAAGGATTTGCTTATTCAACATCTCCAAAGATGCATACTATTCAAGTTAATAGCTTCCATAGAAGTAGTTCTACACCACAATCAAATCCAAGCGAAGAATGTGGTGCTTATGTGTTAACCACTCAGCGTTTTTAACCGAATTTTCACAGGTTCAAATGATATTATTTATAACAGCTCTTAAGACACAATATGTATGTATATCTTTCACCGTCAATGGAAAAGTGTCTCAAAATATATAAAGGGTGTCTCAGTAAGGATGCACTTTTTAATTTTAAAATAAACACGTATTTTTTTAAAAAATTGTGATTTTTTTGATTGAATTTTAAAGAGGACATGTTCCGATTAAGTATGAAGTAATATATCCGTCAAATGGCCCCGACGGCTCTGATGACAGCCATTAATCTTTTCATGAATTTGTGCCATGACTTTTTCACAGAGTGTGGCTGTATCTCACCGATGACGCGTTGAATCTCAGATTTGATCTCAGGTATTGTTTTTGGTTTATTCACATTAACCCGAGATTCTACAAACCCCTAAAGAAAGAAATCACACGGCGTTAAATCGCATGATCTGAAATTAGCTATTTTCTAATAAGAGCACAGATTACGAAGAACGTAAAATTCTCTCATCCTGTCGACTGTATACACGGTCTTATCCACTCGCTTGGCATACCCACTTACGCATTCACATAAAAGTGGTCACACACGCTAATGCTTCTACCTTGTCAATAACGGGTTTTTCAATCAGAGCGCTACAAAAGTTTTTTTTTTTAAATAAAACAAAACCGGTTTTAGATACCAATGAAATTCTTTATTCCTGTAAAAGTACGTTCGATGCCATTAAGTATGGAACTCAATTTCTTTTGCATGGCCATCACGGGCACGCTTGCAGAAGTCCAGACGCTGAACCCAAATTTCGACGGGTTTCAAGCATAAATCGGCCGATACTGCTGCAATTTCACGTTCGATATTCGTACGAAGTTCATCAATCGTCGCTGGCTTGTTGGCATAGACCATAGACTTGACGTAGCCCCACAGCAAATAATCTAACGGCGTCAAATCTCACGACCGTGGCGGCCAATCGACTGGGCCATTTCGTGAGATAACACATTCACCAAACTTGGTTTCCAATAAATTGATTGTGGCATTCGCTGTATGGCTTGTGGCGCCATCCTGTTGGAACCACATGTCCTCCAAGTCCATATTATCCAATTGGGGCCAACAATATTCGGTTATCATTGAACGGTAGCGATTCGCATTCACAGTAATGTGCCGGTCTTGATCATCACGGAAGAAGTACGGCCCAATGTCGCCGCCGGCCCATAAACCGCACCAAACCGTATTTTTTTCGGGATGCAATGATGACTCATGGATTACGTGTGGATTGCTGTCTGACCAATAATGTATATTTTGCTTATTGACGAAGCCATTCAGCCAGAAATGAGCCTCATCGCTGACGACCATGAATTGGACGTAGCGCTCTTAAAGTTGAGGCCACTGACTCCAAATTTCGGTAGTAAATTTTGATAATTTCGACTCGTTGTTGGCTCGTATATCTTTCCATGATCAAATGGCAAACCTTACTGAAGAGAAATGTCAAAAGAGCGGGGAAAAATATGGCGTCGTTTGCTGTCCCTATCGATTTACTTTTGTAGCGTCTCTGTTGAAATCCCCTTTATATCTTGGATGCACAATTGACGGGTTGTAGTTTGTTGGGCTTTTAGTTGTCATTTGAATGCGCGGCGAGACAGACGTGTGAGTAGCCAGTAGAGACCTGCAGGAGTATACATTTTCACACATTCAAATACATTCATGTTTTTTGAATGTGTTAATGTTCTCATTCTAGCGATTAGAGTACGATACATAAAACTATCCTTTTTCAGCGTGTTTCATCGGGTACGAAACAGAATGAAACCGGGCAGAGAGAGTTCTTGTATGAAGGGGAAGTAATTAGATTGAGTAAAAGGTCAGCCTTGAGATCAAACGGAGAATTGTGCTTGCGAATATATGTTATTTTGGGCTAAGCAAGCACCTTAGAGATAAAGCCCTCTCTCGAGCAACAAAAGTCCAGCTGTACCAGACTCTCATTCAACCTGTCTTGCTTTATGGCGCAGAATCCTGGGTCCTATCGCAAGAGACCGGATAAGTAAGCAAGTAAGTTGTAACAGGAGATATGAGTATATTTCATACTCTTTGAAGAAAGAAAGGATTAAGAAATGATTAAAAGTGTTTGAGATCTAATCAGGGTCCATTTAGATCAGGAATGAATAGCTCAGTACGCGCCCATGACTTTAGCTCCTGACGTACGATCCGAGAACCGCTAGATTCAATTTTGACAACCGCCTCGGTACACAATAGCCGCCAGATTCAATTTTAACTCCCGTCTCGAGACCCGAGAGACGCCACATTCAATTTCGGGTTTCTGAATTTATCCCCTGTTATTTGGGGTATCTCACAATTTTTTTCAACATTATATTTATATTTTGGGGTGTTTTGTAACAGAAGGGCTGCTTTTCGAAGATGTCCTTTTTAAAGCACACTTTCGAAGTGAGAAGTATCCGTCAATAATCGTAAATTTAGAGTACAGTGGTTGACGTCGATAGTGTGATTATCCGCTGAAGAACTTTTCCTTGAGAAGTACAATATTAAGCAAATTTCGCTGCCACAAATATGGCAACAAATTTAAATTACTTACATTATCCTGCGGAGGGGATACAAACAACTTTCTTGGCCTTACCAAGACTTAAGAGCAGCAGCAAAACGACCAATTAAATAAACTTTCATTTGAGCAAAAAAAAAAAACGTTGTTTTTTGCAGTCGATTTTGTTTCTTTTCTCTTAAAATATTGTGAACAAAAGAAACAGAAGAAGAAAAACAAGAGACACAAACAAAATTTTACGGTGTCTGAGAAGAGTCCTTAGAACTGTTACTTTTGTTATGCAATATTAGCAGTTATTTTCATAATATTTGCACCACAATTTATATATTTTTTCCCTCGAAGTCCTTGAAGTAGAATGTCCTTCCTACCACCTACACAAGTTTTTGTTTAAGTCAATTTTTTGTTAAAGACGCTGGGGGAATTGTAGGTTTGTTGCGTTCTTTTGTGGCACCGTCCAGGGAGTTGGCTGACAGTAAAGTTCATCTGTGTTTTTTCTTTCTTATATTAGAATAAAACAAATGGAAAACAATTAAGGAAACTGGGGTCATATTTGAGAAATATTTTTCTTTATAAATTTTAAATATTAATTTAAGTGCAACGAGGCATAAATAATATTACGATAGAAATGTTTAAAATTTTTGACTTAACTAACATTTGAACCGACATTTGAATATGTCAAAGTAACATTAGAATGTCAGCTTGTTTGTTGTAACAGTTTGACAGATTAGTGAAGCTTATGTGGCGTTTATACACACGAAGATTCGAGTATTAGGAGGATTAGAAATGTCAAACTTCATAAGAAAAAATTAGCTGTTAATTGCAATAATGCGATAATCTAGTTACATGTAAACGCCATATTATTGTCGATAAGTACGTAACACGGCGTTTACATACAACTAGATCAACGCATTATCGTGATTGACGGTGCGTTTTATATCCTCACATAAAGGGAGGGGGGTTATTTCGTTTAATACGGAAAAAATGTAGCAGGAACGATATTAGACCCTCAGTATCTTTGGACGATCCGTACGATCTTTACCGATCACAACGAAATTTTGCCAGTCACTATCATTGTTCTAAACTTAAGTTGGGATTGAAAGTGGACGGTTGACCACGCCCCTCTGACACCTCCCATACAAATCGACACCTTTAATAAAAAATCATGTTGCTTCTAAAACTTTTCCCGATAGATGTGATTAGCTACTTAATTGGAGAAACTGGACGATGTTCCCACACCCATTCTGGTAGCTCCCATACAAAAGCTTGGTGGTGCCACGTAGGGGTTGTCAATGCTGTAAGTCCCGTGGAACATTTTCGATTGTGCCACGTAGGGGTTGTCAATGCTGTAAGTCGCGAGGAACATTTTTGATATTAATCAAATTAGGTACTAGGCGTCGCGCCATCAAATGCCAGTCACCGATTAAGACAAAGTTGATTTTGCCGTGCGCATTTTGATTTTTCTACCCATGTTCGGCCGACTGGTTGTTCGGTAAAATAACTCTCGTAAAACTTTAACGATCACCATGCTATTATTATTATTGTCATATTATTATTTATCCAAACTTAGGTTGAGATGAGAAAGTGAACCACGCCCATTCTGGTACCTCCCATACGGTCGTTCGGGTTGTCAATGGGATAAGTCGCGTGAAACACTTTCAATCTTAATCAAATTAGGCATTAGGCTTCATGTCATCAAACGCCAGTCACCGAGGCGTGACTTTGTAGTGTTTTCTTATAAAGTTTGACTTTTGAAATCCTCCTAATCTTCATGTGTGTTAACGCCGCATAAGTTTAGAGCTACCATGTACAATCTCACCACGAACGGTTCATGACTTCGCTACAAACGTTGTAGCTGAATATAGATGGCGCTGCTATGTGATCTCACCACGTACGACTAAGCCGCAACAGATATCTGTGGAACAATCAAGAATAGATAGCTTTACTACAATAAGGTGCTAAGAACGGCTGTTGAGGATCAGACTGAATATAAATAGCCGACTAGGGCGCCTTTGAGTCAGACTGATTTGAAACTTGTAATAGTATACTGCGATGAGTAGTAGTAGGGTTATTAATAAGGATTTGACTTGAAAGTATTAAGGTTTGTTCTGTCCAAATAAAAAAATATATTGTGACGTTTGTAATTTGAAAGAACCTTGATTTATTATCGCTTAATAAAGCAACAGTAGTAAATTCGTATCAATAGACTTTTAAGTACAAAATAAATAAATAAATATTTTCCCATTAAATCCCATGAATGGAAAGGGGAGAGCTTCTCACAATCAGTGGGCTATGCGCTTTATAGTTTTACACTCACTGATTGGGACCTACATTAACCTCGAATTGAAATTAAACTGCCTACTAGATTGATAGTTTTGAATATTCGAATTTATTTTGCTGCAAAAAAGGAACATCTTTCTCATATTCGCTTTAATTTTACTTAAGTGGATTTTTATTTAAAATTCTGTGCGGGATCTCCGATTTGCAGATTATTACATTTTGGTTTTGCTTACTCGCATAGGTTTATTTAATTTTTCCTGTAAGATTTTCCATAGCGCTCAAGATTTATATTTAATTATCTCTTGTTTTGAGTCTTTTATTATTAGGAATTGTATAAATGAGTCCTACTAGTCGCAGTGTTTCCTCTACGGTTCTAATTATGTTGTTAAACAATGGTCACTCACAATTAAGGAATTTTGCCTTTTCCGTTTCAGTTTCCTTTTCATTTACATTTTCCTTTTGTTACTTGGCCACTTCGAAATTTTCACGAAATTGTATCCTTGCAGAAATATGCGAACAGTGAGACAAAGTCTTTGCAACATCCTTCGGGCCACGTCAGTTGTTGGGGGTTTCCAGGCAAATTAATTAAAAATAAATATTAAATGTAGAATCGGGAAAAAAGCGGAGAAAAATAACAAGTAAATTGTCTGTACTAAATATTAATTGTTATTTATTTAAGCAAGAAAATTCGCTAATTTTTCAATTACAGCGAAAAAAGTTTCATTATCAAATCTGAAAAATTAAGGAGACCATTAGCGAATTTTTAGCTACAATTAGGCGTAGGATTTATTTTGAACATTTTAAATTGGATTGCAAAGCATTGGATAGGTTGTTTGTTTATTAAGATAATACTACGAATTTTCTAATTGTTGTTTTTTAGCGTAATTTTATTTCCGGTGATATTACGAGGTTATTTTTAAATTACGATTACAATAACAGTTTCATCAGGGATGTTTATTAGTAATTCGTCCTTTTTATTGGTACTTTTGTATTTTATTATTCAAGCTCAAGATCATTCCATATCTCTATAAATAGAGATATAGTTTTTAAAAAAGAAAAAGTTTTGCAAATGTAACCTCATTATCCTGGCAAACCATATAGCTATTTCAGAATTAGCCACAGATTTTAAGCAGGGGTTGTTTGTTCCAAATAAAAAAATAACAGTTTTATTTATTTCACTTGCACAATACAAGTTAATACTTAACAACAAGTCTTTGCTAAATAACATTATTGTCGAAGATTTCTATCTTTGCCCGTCTAATTTCAGACTGATCTCCTTTCTCCGCTCACTAGCTATTTATACAAATTCAACACCCAATCCGCCATATCAGCACGGTCGAACGCCGGCCGCGTAGAAAGCTTTGTAACATAAAGAATTTGCCGAATCCGCGAAACTGGTGTTGAACCTTTCCCAGAGAAGAGAATTGCTAAGCCCAGCCGAAGCCCGTCCACCCAGAAGGCTTAGTAAGATAAAGAAACTGACGAACTCGCGAAGTGGCTGTTAAACCTTTTCGAGAGAAGAAAATCCCTATGCCCGGTTGAAAAATTTTCGATACCACGAAGCTGGTGTTGTTGATGTTAAAAACCGATGACTCCACAAAGCCGGTGCTAAACCCTTCTCAAATGAGAAAATCAAAAGTCAATGCAACACAACAACTGCTGACTCCGTGAAGTTGTTGTTGAACCCTTTCCAGAGTAGAAAATCCCTAAGCTCGGCTGAAGGTCATCCACAGAGGAAGCTGTAAAAACCTGGAACATAAAAACCTGGCGATGCCGCGAAGCCGGTGTTGAACCCTTTACAGAGTAAAAAATCGCGAAATTCTTTGCAACTGAAAAAAACTGACGACTCCACGAAGCCGGTGTTAAACCCTTCCCAAACGAGAAAATCAAAAGGCTATGCAACATAACAAACTACCGGCTCCGCGAAGTTGTTATTGAACCCTTTCCAGAGTAGAAAATCCCTAAGACCACGTCCACCCCTGAAATATTATTGCATAAAAACCTATTCCGTAACAGATGTTGAACTCACACCAGAGGAGAAAATCCTTTAGCTGTCCATGCAAGCAAAAATACAATAAACCAAAATAGGGTTATCTTTCATTTGAGTATCCGCACTTTCCTTTTCCTACGGGGACCCGTTTTGTGGACGCAGTGGAACAATTTTTTTTTACAATTTTTATTGTTGTTTATATTTTAATTTAATTTCGAGGTTTTTTGAGCATCAACCAAAGTCCGGCAATTTTGCCATTAAAACAAAACACATTTTCATTTTAATTTTTTGCAATCTAAAAGTTTTCAAAATCGTGGTTGCCAAATTATTTCAATTCACACACGTGTTAATCACATGCTATTAGTCACTTAGCCACACCAAACCCTAAATGTGCGATAATCCAATCTAATTTGATAATAAATTATTATTTTTAAGTGACATAATTAAATTAGTTTATAGTCAGAGTGAATTTGTATATAGCCTTGTTAAAAAAACAGGGTTTTAGGTCATTTGCTTTCAATATTTTTTTTATTCAAAACTGTTAACACCTCTTGTATTTAAGTACCATTTCAGTACTAGTTTATGAAATCAGTTTGTTTGCAATCTGTATAGTTTTAATTTAATTGCCTGTTTATTTTTGTTGTTTTTTGAATTGGATTTTACTATAATATTATTTTGTGGTCTAGTGTCAGATTTGCAAAATTTTATTATGGTCTTTGGTTTTTGTAAACCAAATTGAGACCACAACTGTAGGAAAAACTGTAAACTTCACAAAAACTCAAATGAAAAGTTCAAATATTTGCAACTGTTGCAAGGATGTTTGTTATTTGTTTTAATTAAATATGTGGGGATGCAGAATGCAAAACTATTATTGCAGTGTGGGGCAAAATTGGAACATTTAACGTAGACTTTAAACCTTGCACCATAACAATTATAACAGGAATTTAAAATGGAATTAAAATTGAAATAATTTACTCAGCTGGAAACGTATGATATCTTTATTGGGTAAGATTTTTAGACGAAAAAGATTGCAAGTAGACAATAAAATATCATGAATTATAAATAGAAAATGATATTATACCGTATTACGTGTTCTATTGACATATTTACATATCTCTTTACTTGCAATAAAGTGAAATAATTCATAATTCTAATACAATTTTCTAAATTTTAGTTCAATAAATATTTTATTCATTTTTGTTTGATATTAAAATGCTAATAGGAATTAAGTTTTTTTTTTTAAATTTCTCTTTCATAAACTATGCATGCATGATTGGAATATAGATATACAAGCAGTTTAGGTGTATCATAGAGTAATGACGTATAGAGTAGCCAACTCTATCAGTAAATTAACGAAGTTTGGTGTGGTTACATATGGACGTTGCATGTTGGAACATTTTTCTGTAAATATACCACAAATGTATGGGGTAGTTCAAGGGTATTGTAAAAAAAATATTTTTCAAATGACATGTCACCGAAGGTATTGCAATTTGGTGAAAAGTAAGTCTATGCCAAGAAAAGCTCATGCTCATAGCTGAGCTTTTTTGTGAGTTTTATAAGCTTTCAAAGGAATTAGTATTTTTTTTTTATTTTAGAATAACTCGAAAAAGAATGCTCACAAGTAAATTGGCTTTAAATACAATCTAGGAAAAAATAAAAATTTAGAAAAAAACGAATTTTTTTTGCAATAAACATGTTTTTTTCAAAAAACTTAGCGTAGCAAAAAAGAGTCATCCTTCGATTTTTTTGAAAAAAAAAAATGTTAAAGCGGCATTTTTCCCAAACATTTGAGGAGGCTGCAAAATTAGGGAGTTATAGCTATTTTTGTAAGGCAACGTCCCAAATTTCAATACAAGAAAAACTGGCCTCTCAATTGGTTCATCGCGTGCTTTTCGGCATTTGGCACCGTCCTATTTTAACCACATATCAACCCAGTCCACTTCTTCCAATTGGGGGAAAACTGTCTGTCATCATCGCATGGTACCTTTCTCCATTGACCATAACATTGCGGCTTCGTCTTTGAAAAAGCAATGTTCAATGACGGCGCCGGCCCATAAACTGTACTAAACAGTGAATTTTTCAGGGTGCGTTGACAGCTCTTGAACAGCCCCTGGCTGCATTTTGGACCAAAATTCTATTTATTGACGTTCCCATTGATTCAAAAATGAGCCTCGTCACTGAAGACAAATTTTCGATAAAAAAAGTGATCTTCCAGCTTCCACAAAGCCCATTCACTGTAAAGACGACGTTGTGGTATGGCTTTAGACTGACGCCATTGTGTAGAATTGCTGCGATTGACGAGGGATTGACATATCGCGATCTTCTACAACACCAATGTTCTTCTCGGCACACATTCTACGTATACAGGTTGATGGATTGATGTCTAATAGAGATAAACTGGTGCGAAATTGGGTCACAATATCTTCAATAGCCTAGTCGGTGGGTTGAATACAACGACCATAAAGTGGATGTAAATTGCGAAAGACATTTTTAACACAGCACGAAGTGTGACAATAAAACTTAATGATTTGCAAGCGTTATTCCTTTGTAAGATTTTTTCATGATGAAATCGAATTGAATTGGATTGAATTGAATTGGATTGGATTGAATTGAATTGAATTGAATTGAATTGAATTGAATTGAATTGAATTGAACTGAATTGAATTGAATTGAATTGAATTGATTTGAATTGAATTGAATTGAATTGAATTGAATTGAATTGATTTGAATTGAATTGAATTGAATTGAATTGAATTGAACTGAAGTGAAATTAAATTAATGGAATTGTAGTGAACTGAACTGAATTGAATTGAGATGAATTGAATTGAATTAAATTGAGTTGAGTTGGGTTGAGTTGAGCTGAGTTGATTTGAAGTGGCTTGAATTAATTTTGGCTCAATTGAATTGTATTGAATTGAATTGATTGAATTATATTAAGTTGAATTGGATTGAATTGAATTCAAATGAATTGAACTGAATTAAACTGAATTGAATTGAATTAGATTGAATTGAGTTGAATTGTATTGAATTGAATTGAGTTGAGTTGAGTTCAGTTGGGTTGAATTGAATTGAATGAATTGAAATGAATTGAAATGAATTGAAATGAATTGAAATGAATGGAATTGAAATGAATTGAAATGCATTGAAATGAATTGAAATGAATTTAAATGAATTTAAATGAATTGAAATGAATTGAAATGAATTGAACTGAAATGGATAGAGTTGAATTGAAGTGAATTATTTTGATTTGAGTTATTTTGAATTGAATTTAATGAATTGAATTAAATTGCATTGGATTGAATTGAATTGACTTGATTTGAATTGACTTGACCTGAACCGAAATGAACTGAATTGAATTGAATCGAATTTAATTGAATTGAATTGATTTGAATTCAGTTGAATTCAATTGAATTGAATTGGATTGAATTAAATTGAATTGCATTGAATTGAATTGAATTGAATTGAAATGAAATTAAATTAATTGAATTGGATTGAACTTAACTGAAGTGAATTGAATTGAGATGAATTGAACTGAATTGAATTACATTGAATTGAATTGAATTGAATTGAATTGAATTGAATTGAATTGAAATGAATTGAATTGAATTGAATTGAATTGAATTGAATTGAATTGAATTGAATTGAATCGAATTTAATTGAATTGAATTGATTTGAATTCAGTTGAATTCAATTGAATTCAATTGAATTGAATTGGATTGAATTAAATTGAATTGCATTGAATTGAATTGAATTGAATTGAAATGAAATTAAATTAATTGAATTGGATTGAACTGAACTTAACTGAAGTGAATTGAATTGAGATGAATTGAACTGAATTGAATTACATTGAATTGAATTGAATTAAATTAAATTAAATTGAGTTGAGTTGAGTTGGGTAGAGTAGAGTTGCGTTGAGTTGAGTTGAAATGAATTATATTGAATTGAAGTGAATTGAATTTAATTGAATAGAACTGATGTGAACTGAATTTAATTTTAAATATTTACAAATTTGTGTTGAATTGAATTGTATTGAATTGAATTGATTGAATTTAATTGAACTAGGTTAAATTGATTTGGATTGAATTGAATTCCAATGAGTTGAAATGAATTAAACTGATTTAAACTGAATTGAATTGAATTAGATTGAATTGAATTGAATTGTATTGAATTGAATTGAATTGAATTGAATTGAATTGAATTGAATTGAATTGAATTGAATTGAATTGAATTGAATTGAATTGAATTGAATTGAATTGAATTGAATTGAATTGAATTGAATTGAATTGAATTGAATTGTAAAATAATGAATTGTAAAAACATTTTTATCTGTTTCAATAAAGAAGAAGATTTAAAAAAAAAAAAAAAAATTGAATTGAATTGAATTGAATTGAATTGTATTGAATTGAGTTGAATTGAAATGAATTGAACTGAATGGGATAGAAATTAATTTAGTTAACCTGAGTTGAGTTGAATTGAAGTGAATTATTTTGAATTGAATTATTCTGAATCTAATTTAATTGAATTGATTGGAATTGAATTGATTTGAGTTGATTTGAATTGGCTTGAACTGAATTGGACTGGACTGAATTGAATCGAATCGAATTTAATTGAATTGTATTGAATTGAATTCTTTTAAATTGAAGGAATTATATTGAAGTGAATTGAATTAAATTAAACTGAATTTAATTAAATATTGAACACATTTACATTTTCAAATCATATTCGAATTTGAAAGACATTTTCAAGTATGAAAAGCGTATAAAATGTAAGAATTGTATGTATGTACTAATTTTCAATTATTTGAATGTTATTTAAATTATAACATCATTTTAAAATTGAAAAATTTGTTTTAAAACTTATGTAGAACTTATCCAAGCTTTAGGATTACATTTCAAAAGAGATAAAGATTATACAGATAATTCAAGGAATTCATTAATGTTTGAAAATCATGGCGCCTTTTGTTTAATTTTTAAAATCTTTTAAGGATAATTAACACAAACACGCAATAATAAAAAAAAAATACAAAAACCGAAGAAATTTTATTTAAGATGCCTATATATAATGGGTCATAACTTGTATATGTATCTGTGGATTTTCTTAAGATGTGATTTCTTTTCTTCGCTAATATACAAGTTATATCAAAAAACATAGACTTTCTGAATTTTTCGTCTTATTTTCTGAATTTTTTCGTCTTTGATTTTTTTTTGTAAAAAAGGAAACAAGGCAAATAATTTTTGCCCACTGAACTCAAACTACTTTACTGATTTAAAAACTGCCTTCATAGGTACATAAACATTGCAATTATGTTGTTCTTGAAAGAGTGTCCCTAACTCAAAATATAGTAATAATAATAAAAGTTTTCCCGACGAATATTAAAACAAAAACTTTCTTAAAACAAAAACATTTTTTTAAAATAATATTTTCGAGTTTAGATGACAAGAATGTATTAAATGAAATTGGCCTCAGATTTAGGACAAAATAATTGTTATCAGCAGCATTGATGTCTGGTCGGTTCTTGTTTGAAGTCGATATAATCCAATGAAAACAACGGCGGCTATCGATTCAGAAAAATATATAGCTGCGCAAAACCGTCTGCTCGTGATCGGTTGACTTGTATCTTTGGTCAGTCAGCAATGGTTTTCATCGCAGTTGGAAGAAATTTAAAAAAAAATTTATATTAAGGAATTTATGTTGTTGATTTCCAATATTCGGTCTCCTTTAGTTGATCCTTCCAGACTATGTTTCCGATTTGATTATTTGTTATCTATTATACAGATATTTCGAATTCAGCGAAAGCCATCATTAGGATTACTAATTTTTCAAATAAAACATTATAATATCAACTAGCTGTCCACGGTTTGCGTCCGCTTCCAATAGACAGATCTGAATCTATTATGCTGAAGTGGATGTGATAGTTATGTACAGTCTTTCATATAAAGCGCTGCAAATACCAAATGGTTTCTAACATAGAGAAATGAGAACGTCCACCCTTGTATATGATAAACTCTTTCCTTCGGCCAGGGACACATTGCTTAGTGACGTCGACATTTTAAATTAGTCGGTATCAAACTGGAGTCTGCAAAAATAATTCAAATTTCATGACGTCATACAATATGATACGTATGGTTTCAATTGCCATTAATTACTAAAAATCTGATATCAATAAAAACATTTTTTTTCCAGCATTTTATAGTGATTGTGTAGAAAAATTTAAAACCATGTATTCCATCCACATGATAGTCAATAACAAATTAAACATTGATTACTGCTAAATTCCTCTATTCAATTTTATTATTTTTAAATGTTACAAAGTCAAAATGCTAAAAGGCAACCACGCTTTTCCCCATAGTTCCAACCACCTCATATAATGATAATTGAGGTTGTTAACAACCACTATAGATATAGTAGACATAGCCATGTATATATACTTAAACATATACAGTTGTTCAAACCAAATAACATGGCTCTATTTTCAGCTTTGTAATTTTTATTGGTTATTGTTTCTTTTTATTATTTGCGATATTAGTGTTTTGTTTGTTTTTGGTGTTTGTTTTTTTGTGGCTTTTTATTGCTAATTGCGTTTTGTTTTTTTTCCCCGTTCCAATTAAAAACCACAACAATATAATAAAGAAAACATAATAAAATTGAAAATAAATCTCTGTTTTTATTTCAGTTTGATTGCATGCAATAGCTGAGAATGTGGGACAATATTGAAAATTTTTTTCATTGTTTTCGTTTTAATTAGAAATATGTGTGACATCGAAGCTGTACCAGTCCTTCTTGCAAAAACTGTTTGCTATTAAAAATTATTTTTCATAGATAATCATGATATTGAATAGGAGTATGTTTGAAAACTTTAAAATTTTAAAGACCAATTAAACAAAGGAAAATCCTTTAAAATCGTTTACGAGAACCGAAAACAGTTAACAACAAAAATGTTTGCGGGAAACGAAAAACGTTTACGCTAAGTGGTCTTTTATTTGCCGTAAACGAGTTATAGTAACGTTATCGTCAGCAAAACTTTCACGAGAAAAAGAACTCCCGCAAGAGGAGTGACGAAACGCACAATCTTGGGATCAAACTGGTTTTTCGTTTAATAGAAATGAGTTATATCGCTATGTGATGGAAATCGATCGATTTAAATCGAATACGATTTGACATAATATTGATGTTTTTTTTTGTGCAACTAATGGCAACTAATGCAACTAATTTTCTGACAACAATGAATATATAAAATATTTGTTCTCCAATATTAGGAATTATGCCAATAAAATTCGTCAAATATTCAAGTCGTATTCGAGTTTGACTCGATCGATTTTCATCACATCCTGTATACTTTCATTTTCAGTTTTGCTATATCCGATGTTTATTAGTTTTCATATTAATATATGAGCTATGAAATGTGATGGGGTTTGTTGGAATAGTAGACAATTCAGGAATGCTCACTGGAATGACTATACATAGTTTCCAACACCGTGACATGTTCATCGTCCTATGCCCAACTACTGTGCCTGAATACTTACCATCGGTAGATCAGCAATCGTGCAAATTAAAACTCTTATATGAAATTTACATATGTGACCCTGCATACGAAAACCTATCTAGTGTGTGAAAGTTTTTGAGTAAAACGCAATTATAGTTCCCCCTCTGTGTTACATTTTCATAGTTTACTGTTTCATATAATTGCATTTTAACATTACTTTCCGATGAGACTTGCGAGCAGTTTCATATGAAAATTTAAGGGTTTTTACATACAAATCCAAAAAAGTGAATTTAAGAAATTTGACACACTAAGCAGGTTCTCATAAGCAGGGTCACATATGCGAATTTATATCGATTGAAAATTGGTAACTACCAACACACAATGACTGTCTGTTATTTCGCCACAAGAGCAGCAGTTTTTCTTCCTTCATCGTCTTCTATTTCTAGTGCATTCTCGTGTATTAATGTATTAAGCACTTTTACATTAACTGTTACAGTAATTCTAAAGTAAAAAACTTTTACGAGAAACAAAAAAATGTTTGCGGCAAACTGCTGTTTTGTTTAACGCAAACGAATAGCATAGGAATTTATCTTTCACTGAATAGGATTTATTTCGAATGGAATTGTACCCTCTTTAAGACTGGGTGGTTCAACCGATATTGTTTTGCTATACTTTTAACGACATTTATTAGATGAAATATGTAGGTCAAGAGGTGCCACCAATAATGATGACCATTTGGCCCCTTTTTTCCGAATTTTTTTAATAGTTCCGGCGAGAATTTCGAACGATAAGTCCAGCTGGCCGTTGGTGGCGCAATGGTAGTGTGCGCGGCTCTTGTACATGAGTACGTGGTTTCGATACCTGCCCAGACCACCTAAACATTTCTTTCGACGGCGGTCACCTCGCTTAGTGATGGCGACACTATCGAGTACTTAGCCATGAAAATGCTTCTCAAAATACCGACCGGAAGCGGTGTAAAACTGTAGGCCCCAATCGGTGAGTGTAAAACTAGATCGCGCACAGTTCACTGGTCGTAAGAAGCTCTCCCCAATCCGATCGGGGAATGTAATGGGAAACAATTTTTTTTCGTTAAGAATCTACGAATTTGCCGGTTTAATCTAAGTAAAGCTTGATCTACTTGATGGGTTTATTGTTAGTAAAGCCAGTAACACTTAGTAACAGTTTACAATTATTTTATAAACAACAATGTTTAAAATTCACCATGTTTTACTATTACGCGAAGATGTATACTTTTGGGAAATTAACATAAAATAAGGGGCTCCAATCGGCAATTTATAACAGTTACAGAATTCCAAACACAGAAGTCAGAAATCTCTCTCGACATTTGTTTTAAGTGCCTTAGCGAATTCATCAACCATTAGTGGTGAGATTGTTAACGGCAGCCACAGATAAATAAAAAACCATAGATGGTGAAAGATAAGTGGGGGATTTGAAAGTAAAGGGAAATTTTCAAGATGGCGCCGGAGTGGTGGACATGGACAAATTTCCCTGGAAACAAAAACTATCGAAAAATTTATTTAGCCATGGTTTTTTGGCTTTTGTATTGTAAAAAATTATCAAAATAGATATGCTTTTCTATTATTTATATTCCATTTTCAAATTTAAACAACAGAATCGAAACAAAAATGATTTTTGAGTAATTTTTCATCGCATCCGAGTCGTACGGAAACACTTGGTCTGGTGAAAATGGTGATTAAGCAAATGAATCATCTATGGTTTTGTATTTATCTATGCGGCAGGTCTCATCTATCATCTCACAAGCACAGATTAACATTCATATGTTGTTTTAACATATCGCAGATGGCCGTGCATATTCATCTGTCACAAATCTCTCGCGCCATCTACATGCCAGTAGATTTTTTAAGAAATTTTCTTTAAGTACCTTAGCGAATTCATTAGACATTTGTGGTGAGATTGTAAAAGGCTTCATCATCTCACAACCACGCATTTACATTCATATGTGATGTTCCATTGGAAAAAGGACCTCACCTTCCTAAAATCAAAATCCATTTTTTTGGATTTCCTAACATTACACATTATTCGAAATTTAAAGGCACTTCAATAACCAAACAATTTCAAAAATTAATTGGTTATAGCACTTTTTTTAAAATGCTTTCCTGAAATATGACAAGCTATATAAAATCCGATATAATGATTGACTTTAAATCGATTGTAAAATGTTCGGAACGAGACTGGGGAGTGTTACAAACCAAAACCTGAAAACCAATAAAATTTACCTAAACGTCTATTTTTAGTCCTCCTATAAAATGTGGTTTGGGAAGATAAAGGCCCTTTTCCTGTGGAACATCACATATATTGTTTTAACATAACGTAGATGGCCGTGCATATTCAAGTGTTACAAATCTCTCGCGCCATATACACGTTAGTAGATTCTTTAAGAAATTGTCTTTAAGTACCTTAGCGAATTCATCAACCGTTAGTGGTGAGACTGCAAACAGCAGTTCTCATCCCACAACCACACATTAACATTGATATGTTTCAACATATCGCTGATGGCCGTCAAATGTTAGCTTAACATATACCACATTTTCAATTAACATTTATGTGTGGGGTCTACCAAAATGTTAAGCATTTTTCATAACAATATGAAGCAAACTATATACATATATAAAATACTTGGATTAATTCGCTAGCAAAATTTTTATGAAACTTCAGATCCTTATAAAGGATCCGCCAAATACCTTTTTTTTATTGAAAATGCTATAAAAAAAACTACTGAATATTTTCTCAAATTTCTTTTTTTATTTCAAAGAACAATCCATTCGGTTAATAATGGAAAATAATTTCATTCAAATGGCTGCCTCGGATGGCCATGCAGTAGCCTACACGATCGGTCAAATTTTTAAGCACATTATCGATTGTGTGCAGCTGTATTTCACCAATGGCTTCACGAATATTGTCCTTTAAAGCGTCAATTGTCTCTGGCTTGTCTGCGTAACACTTATCTTTGAGGGCACCCCACAAATAATAGTCCAACGGTGTCAAATCGCAGCTCCGAGGTGGCCAAACGACAACAGCTCTGCGGCTGATATTTTGCCTCTGGACCAAAATACGCACCAAACAGTGACTCGTTTTGGGTGCATCGGCTTTTCAATGTATGCGTGCGGGTTTTCTGTGCCCCAAATGCGACAATTTTGCTTGTTTACACAACCGCCAAGATCAAAATGAGCTTCATCTGAAAAGATGATTTTTTTTGGCAAAATCGGCATCTTCTGTAAGTCGATCGCAGGCCCATTTTCCCCATATTTCCCAGCGTTGTTCAAGCGTATACACAACCATATTCGTTCAGCGGAAGGATAAAACTAATTATCTGTCAAATCAGACATGAGCAAAGTGTTAACATTCACGAAATATGCACTAGTTGAAACGTTAGATGGCGTTCCCGTTATATGACAATTCAACTGCAATAGATCGATTGTTAAAATACTTAATAATATTTATTTGTTTATATAAATTTATTTATTTAGACAGTTATTATTTATTTATTTATAAGTATTTATAAACTAATATTCAATATACATCTTTAATTTTTTTCACATTTAATTTAAATTTTCTAAATCATTGAACTTAAATTTGAATTGAAATTGTGAACAGCAAATATTGCATGGCTGCACATTTGGCTGAAATGCACTCAAATCCATTCACATTGAATGCCACAATGTGGTGGCGGTTGCTATCAATGGAAACCATGATTGAATATAATAAAGGGGTATATGGCTACTATTGGGTTAAATATTTACTAAAGCCGACAGATATACCCGATTGGACGTCCTTGACAATGCTATACATCTGAATACAGGAATTTTCTAAAATGTCACAAGTCAAATGGACATAGTTTTATAGAAAATCTTGAATTTAATTCTAGCTACTTCCTCGTTAGTTACTAAGTAGCCAATTTATCAAAACTTTTTGTGTGTTTTTATGTTGAACAGTTTGTATTCGTATTGCAACGTATTCAGTTGATGCAGTTCACACTTTTATAACGTGAAGAATAATGGTATTTGTCCTGATAAAAATGTACTCGACGATAAAGCCATACACTGTGATGTTGTGCAACTCATACCTACTGCTGTTGATGACACAGATGCAGTTGCTGCTCGAATATAATAAACAAAAGGAATAAATGGCTGAGGAAAGTCCTGAGAGTGAGAAGTGAATGCATAGCAGATACACTCGAGGAAAAACTAAAAAAAAAAACTTTTTTGTTTTCTATTCCACCTTATTTATTCCATTGGTTTATTACAAACCGATGAAGGAAGGTAGCGATCGCTTCGCTACTTTACTTACATGTTGTGTTATACTCAAGTTTTTTTCAATTCCTATTGATGTCTTTCGACGAAAGATTAAATATTGAAAAATAGATTAAAATATATACAACAAAATTATTTAAATATTAAAAATAAATGGTTTCTCGTTACATCCCACGAGGGTATTAGTGAGACCTTCTTACAACCAGCGAGCTGTGCGCGTTCTAGTTTTACACTCACTGATTGGGACCTACAGTTTTACAACGGTTCCGAACGGTATTTTGAGGAGCTTTATCATGGTAAATACTCCATAGTGTCAAAAAAAAATTTAAAAAAATTGAAAAACAAATACTTGCAAATCGATTTAGAAAGTGATTCTGATTGGACATCTCAGAATATTTAAACTTTTTATTGTTACACTTATTCTAGGTTTGGTAATTATTATATTTTGTAGCAAAAAATAAGACTGTTGTAGTTTTTGGCATGAAATTTTGGTATCAAAGTTCTAGTAAATTGTATCTGTTAAAGGCAAGTCCATTGATTTGATCGGTACCCATTAAATGCCTATGTAAAATAAATTTTTGAAAATAATAGATTTTTACCAATTCTCACATTTCCCTGCACATTTTTTGAAAAAATATTTTTCCACGTTTTTCTGCATAACTGCAGAGGACTCCAAGTTTATCAATCACAATATTTGGCAAAATAGTAGCCATGGGAAAGACGAACAACTTTTGCGAACATACTAAAACAATCTGATCGTGTCTTAATAGTCTAAAACCTAAATAGCTCATAAATACCACTTTGTATCTAAAAATGGCAATTGCTATGTAAAGTATATGTCATCATTACTCGAGATTTTCTAATAGGCCACAAATGACCGTTGCCCTCAAAGTCAATATAGTCCGTGTCATCATTCGAATTCACCCAGATTTTAAAACAAAAACATTTCTGTTGTCTCAAAAGTGTTTCGTTTGTTATTGAGACTCTTGGTTGATGGCATAAGTTGATACTTTTCCTGCAAATGAAAATCGTTTGTAGTGAGAGTTTTTTTCTGTACACGAACTTCATCTTTGCTGCAAATAAAGAAATCCGTTTATTATAAACGACAACGTCTATGCACACACGCATTTACTCTCAGGTGATCGCTCTCATGAATTGTGTCTTTCTGCAGTGAGAGTAATGTTGTTTATAAAGGGTTTTCGAAAATTCCTGCAAGATTAGTATTTCGTGCCATGTGTGCGGTGAAGTGTTGTTGAACTTTAGATTAATGGACAACGCATTTTCATTCTCGAGATATATTTTTAAAATTATAAAGGGGTTTCGAACAAAATCATTTTCGGGGATGAGTTGATGCGTCGTATATAGGAGCAACAATTTTAAAATAAACTTGATTTTGCATTAAGTGTGTCGAGAAGAGAGGTTGTAAGACCCATTTTCAATCCGAAGCAAGGTTTGGGGAAATTCTAATCACTGAGAATTTTGCATTGTGATCAGTAAAGATTACGGCAGTTGTCGTGTTGACTAGCTAGGCAGTGAGACAGACAGACATAGCTCAAATGTTTTTAGCAGTCTGAAAACGAATTTGATCCACAGATTCATTGCTTCATGCAAATAATAATAATGCTTCATGCAAATAATACGTGTCACGAAATAAATCCTGCGAAATTTCCAACTTTTAAATAATTAAACGCTCACAAAGAATTTGAATTTGCTTCAGAAATTAAGTATTTGAAAAATAAACGGCGGCTTGAACAAAATAAGGTCAAACGATTATGAGCATAAGTTGACACTACATGAATTATACGCCATTGGAAAAATGTAAATAATATTAATCATTCGCTTACATTTCAAAAACAATTTGTTATATTATTTTATGTGAAATTATAGTCACATGATCATCGTCTGTAGCACTAGGACAGACACGGCAATATCCCCGTTAGGGCGGGTCGATTTATTTTTCGACAATTTCCCTATGATTTCCGTATTCTATGGGTTATTCCATGAAAATTTGCCAAAGGAACCATACCTCTTTCGTTAGAATCGAGTCCCCTACTTTTTGTTGGTAGATTTTTTCCCAAATTGACGTTCGTATGAAATATTACCTACACGTTCACATCCATAACTCAAAAACTATCGATCGGGTTTAATCGCCAGTACGCGCGTTGGAAAAGTGAGCAAAATCTCCAACATGGGTCCAACGGTTCAAAAGTTACGGGCATTTTTGTCCAAATTTTGGAGCATTTTTCCATTTTTTTCATGATTTTGTCCAAGAATATTACGTTCATGGCCATTTTTTTGGCTCAATTTTTTTGACTTACGAAGCTTACGAACCTTACGTTACGACTGGACTGATTTGCGCTTTACATTATTGGCATATTTTTTCACAGGATACTTTATTATCTCTTAATTTGAATTTTTGTAGAAAAAAAAATAAAAAGGGGAAAAAAATCAAAAAGTTGGTTTTCCGTGTTATTTTGTTTTAGCAATATCGCATGAATTAATCAACCGAATTCGATAAATTTGGGCTTAAAGTCTTCGTTTTGAATTGTAAATTGAATTAAATAATGGATTGAGCCAAAAAAATGGCCATGAAAGTAATATTCTTGGACAAAATCATGAAAAAAATGGAAAAATGGTCCAAAATTTGGACAAAAATGCCCGTAACTTTTGAACTTTTTACCAACAAAAAGTAGGGGACTCGATTTTAACGATAGAGGTATGGATCCTTCGGCAAATTTTCATGGAATAACCCATAGAATACGGAAATCATTGGGAAATTGGTGAATTTTTTCACTCCCTACAAATCGACCCGCCCTAATCCCCGTAGTCTCTTCTGAATGGATGAAGTGCAGTGCTGTCGTATTTGAATCACGTTGCCATTGATGGCAGTTCACACTGTAAATTATTTCGATTTTACTACAGAACGAAGGAATCAATCTTACGGTTTTATTTACTGATTTATACAACATTAATAAAAATGCACTTGATCTTGTATAGATTCTGTTTCTCACATACATTTGTAATGCAATTTTAAACTTTTGCATTTTTGCACATTATTCCTTACCGTCACTCCGTTTCTCTGTACCATAAAAAAATTTATCGTACGTTATGACATTAATCTTGAATAAAATAAACTAGTATCAAGAAGATGAAAAAACAGCATAAACATAAATTTACAGTAACCGCACATTTTTAAAAGGATTGCGAGCACCCAGTTGCCAACACTTGCAACAAGGATATGCAACAAATGCAACTATTTAATGGCATCTCTATGGAATTGTACAGTGTACACCAAAGCCTGGCGTGCCATAAAACGGAAAGGCTGAAATAAAAGTTCCACAACAAGAGAAGCCATAATAAAAATGTCAAATAAATAAAACAACAAAACCAACAGAAACAGCAAACTGACTATGGAATATCATAACTATGTGATTTTGCTGGAATATTTAAATGGGAAGTGGAAATACGTTCATGAAACTGTATGCGGTTATCTGGAACACAAAACTATATCCTTTGTATTGAGGACTTATTGAGGAGACGACGTTCAAGTATTCCTATTTTCCAAAAATGACAACTTTGTGTTGTCGAAGAGTTGTGGTAAGGAATTTTTGTTCAAACAAAGAAAATAGTAGGTGAGAGCTGAGAATAACAGCTTCTTCAATTAAAGATAAAATCGTGCAATTTTTCCACATATGTGGGTCTTTCAACGTATAATGGTTTGGAATAATGGTGTATTGCTGCATGCAAGGAAAAAAGGTTTTGAGTTAAATCCTTGCAAAAATATTTATATTGCCCTACAAATATTTCGTTTGCTATTTAGTCTCATGGTTGACCGCATACGTTAATACTTTACCCGCAACTACACAACTTTTAGTAAAATAAATTCTCTCTTGTGTTGTAAACAAAAATGACATTTACCCCAAAATGTTGTCAATTTTCTTTTGCGGTGAATAAAGGAGGCCGTTTATTATAAACAAAAAGTGTATTTATACATTGGAGTGGAGTGAAATTAAACAAAAGTTACACTCGGAAAGAGATGTAGTTTTGGATCCTTATATGGGAATAATAAGGAAAACAAATTTAATAAATTTTTAGTGGTCGCGCCAAGCCTTCGAAATTTTAAAATTATTGCTATTGGCGGTGATTTCAAAAAAATCCTAAAAATTAACGAATCAACTTATTCAAAATTTTACAGTTTGAGATTGTTTAGTACACAAGCAAAAGTATTTGAGCCAATTGTAGCTTTGGTGTCGATTTCAATATTAAGTCAATTTTTTGAAGAAGAGCCGATTGGGTTATTTTACTTTTTAAAATGTTTCGACTATTAAATTTTGTTTAAATTTTTTCATAAGCGGATGTCATTAGTAGTAAAATTGTGAATTTTTATTGACCTGAAACTGCAAAATCTGTAAAGTGGTTCAAAAGGTACACGCCTTCAAACAGGCGTATTTTTTAATTTTCGCTAAAATGGCCATTTGCAGTCACTTCAAAGAGAATAACAATTATAAATGTTCACAATTCTGCTGCTCTGATTTCCGCTCATGAAAAAATTTAAAAACAATTTTAAAAAGTTAAATAACTCAATCGGACTTTTTTAAAAAAATTGACTTAATATTGAAATCGACCCCAAAGCTACAAATACTAGTCGATCATCCTCGTATTTCCCTCAAATACTTTTTTTTTGGATACTGAATAATCCCAAACTTTGAAACATAATAACTTGATTCGTTAATTTTTATTATTTTTTTGAAATTAACGCCAAAATAGCGATAATTTCGAACACGTGGCGCGACCCCTAAAAAATTAGTTATCCTTATTTTTCCCTTCGTAAGGATCCAAAACTACACCTCTTTCCAAGTGTACATTTTTCGAATTCAAAAAAAGTATGTTTTCCCTCCACCCTAAAATACATGCATACACTCAAAGGTGATCACTGAAATGAATAAAAAAAAAATAAATGGTTTCCCATTACATCCCATGAAGGAATTGGGGAGAGCTTCTCACAACCAGTGAGCTGTGCGTTTTATAGTTTTATACTCACTGATTGGGACCTACAGTTTTAACCCGGTTCCGAACGGTATTTTGAGAAGCTTTTTCATGGCTAAGTACTCGATAGTGTCGACGTCACTAAGCGAGGTGACCGTCGTCGAAAGAAGTTTTTTGAAGGTGGTCGGAGCAGGGATCGAACCCAGGATTTCCTGTACAAAAGGCACGCACACTAACCATTGCACCACTGACGGCCACATAAAATGAATTTTGAGAGATAACAAGTTTATACTACCACACTTTTACACTACACTGCCTCGTAATTGATCCAGTCTTCGTTCTTCATATATATTCTTCAAATCCTCATATTAAAGCTTTTTTCGCCTTGGTGCAATGTACCAGTGTATTCGTAGGAAGTTCATACGTTCCAGAAAGTTGTTTTCTGAGATCTTAGGTACATTTTTGTAGTTGATTGTTTGCTTGAATTTTGAACGGTTTGCTACCTATGGACCTGAACAAGGGGAAAAAGTAAAAAAGTCAACTTTTTTAAAGGTTTTTGTGATTTTGAACTTTTTGATCTTTTATGTTCACAATTTTTTTTCTTTATGACAAGAGCTACAACCTTCCCTCAGAGAGTAAATCAAAATTCGAAACGAATTGCAAGATATGAGCGTGACAAAATGATCACTTTTTTCCAAAAATGACACCGGGGTCCCAAATATTTGTTGCCCATAAAAAAAATTCATGACTTTGGGCAAAACTGGGAGACACGGGTCTTTTTTTTGGTCTTTTATCACATAGCGGTGTCCGTATGAGGTTATATTTCCATGATTTAAACAATTACATACAGTGTAATCGGAGTTGTCTTCGTCGGGATTTCTCTCCTCTTTCTATCATTATCAGTACTATATGGTCACCCTTTATTAATGACCCTTCTATCCAAAATAAATCCTATTCATCTGTATATAACTCCTTTGCAGTAAAAAAACATTTGTCGTAAACAATGTTTGTTGTTTGTGGTTCCTAAAGTTCGTTTCCTTAATCAAGTCATGCCAGTGACTGTACTTTGTGGTTCCTAAAGTTCGTTTGCCTTAATCAAGTCATGCCAGTGAGTGTACTTTACCGAATAGTCATTAACAAGAAAAAATAACAAAAAATTTCATAAAAACACGTATTTCGATACATCAGCGGTAAAAGAATGAACACATACGTTTTTGAGTTTATTCTTAACATACATCGTTTGTGGTAAACGCTTTCCGGTTCTGGTAAACGATTTTGATCACTTATTACAATGACACTGATTGAACGAATGTTCATTCGCAGCAATTAGGTTCCGCTAACGAGTTTATATATAAGACACTTCGTTTGCCAGTAACGAATTTTACCATGCGTGTATACTTTTACACTATGCCTGCTGTTGCCGGTTTATGGCTCGTTTAGGCAAGTATCTTGTCTATCTTTCTAATATACGGCATTATAATGGTCTGGAATATATTTGTGTGATCAGAATCACATGAGCGTTGATGTTATGTCTCTTACCACATACGTTACTTTTACTTCCTGTTAACATTTGTAACGCTGCATTGGCTGCAACCGCAATGACACCTCAAAACTGTGTGCGTTTAACTTTGAGCTTGTATGTTGTATTCTTGCTTTTAAACAATTGCATGATGTTATAATGTATTGCTGTCCTGGCTTGTAATCCATTTGTTTATTTAAACTTTTTGTATCTACTCCTTTCACCCACTCCTTCGCCGGTTGATATTATGATATTAACAAATGTCAGAGTAATCTATGTTACCTTTAACCAAAATTTAGGTGCCCTCTTATTCTGAGGATGAGATGTATATAATGTGATGTATCTGAAAACACAACAAAGCTTCAATATCTGATATCCGAAATTTGTTACACCACCCTCATGTGGCCATTATCGCAGTGCCATGCTGATGGAAGCTAATGTGTGTTTCAAGCCCTTGGATTCATTTCTAGGTGCTAGGAAACAAAATGTATATGTGTTTCCCATTTCACACATATATAATGAAATCAGGTCCTAAAAGTGTTTTCCCACACAAACATTCACATGAAATACAACCAATATTCCTATATTTCAGTACACGTACCTATACATAAACCCACACCTGGACATGCCAACAAACACATATAAGCCAAAGGACACCAATATACGAACACCAGACACAGACTTGTTGGCAAAACGAGAATGACTGCCATTATGGCAACTGAAATCAGAGTGGAGGAAATTGTATCCTGTCATATACAATAACACAGGGAAAATTCCATACAAATTGCGATGTCATTTTGTTTTGCTTTTTGTCCTCACATTCAGTTGAACAAACATCGTTAAAAGCTATTAAACTCACTGAGGACGGGTTAAAAGAGCAATAATTTATTTCAGAGACACATGAAAGACTGAATGGTATGTTGTTTGTCTCATGGGTACAATGGAGAAAGTATATATTTTTTATATTGATAGAGCGATGTTAGAAGAGTTAAAAGGAGGATCCCGTTTATATTTTCATTTGACATTTGCGATTGAAATTGATATATATTAAATTTTCTCAAGTATACACTATAATATGTTGACAACGACACTTGAATGTATGATTGATATTATTTAAGAATACACAAGACGTATACGTCATATTAATAGATAATTGTTTCTGATTTGTAACGAAATTGTGATAACCGTTGTTTAGTCCAATTTTTATTATAAAAATATCTAGGGTATTCCAAAGTTTGTTGGTATTGAATTATTTTAAGTAGTCATTTCAACGGACATGTTATCCAAAACAATTCATTACAATAAGTATCATAGTGGCAGTTGGTAGAGTAAGGATTTTAGATAGTTTCGTTAAATATCACTATGTGTAATTTTTTAAGTCATGGCAATATAACAATATACGGACACCACTACGTTATAAAAAAATTATAAAAAAGACCCGTGTCTCCCAGTTTTGCCCAAAGTCATGTACTTTTTCTTTTATGGGCCCCAAAGATTTGGGGCCTCGGTGTCATTTTTGCAAAAAAGTGATAATTTCGTCAGGTTCATATCTTGCAATTCGTTTGGAATTTTGATTTACTGTATGAGGGAAAGTTGTAGCACTTGTCATAAAGAATAAATATTTTGAACGTATAAAATCAAAATAACTTCATATTCAAGTTCAAAATCGCAAACAACTATAACAAATTCCATTTTTTTTTAAATTTTTCCCCTGTTCAGGTCCATAGGTAGCAAACCGTTCAAAATTCAAGGAAACATTCAACTACCGAAATGTACCTAAGATTATATATGACATATATACGAAACATAAACGACAAAAAAAAGACCCGTGTCTCCCAGTTTTGCCCAAAGCCATGCACTCTTTATTTTATGGGCCCCACAGATTTGGGGCCTCGGTGTCATTTTTGCAAAAAAGTGATCATTTCGGCAGGGTCATATCTTGCAATTCGTACGGAATTCTGAGGGAACTTTGTAGCACATGTGATAAAGAATAAAAATTGTGAACATATAAAATCAAAATAACTTCATCTTCAAGTTCAAACTCTCAAAAAACTTTAAAAAATTCAATTTCAAATTCAAAATCCTAGGAAACAATCAACAACAGAAATCTACCTAAGATCTCAATAAATAACTTTCTGGCACATATCGTCGGCTAAAGTCGCAAACGTGACAAGTCCACTTTTTCAAATTGTTCAGGAGAGAGGAAAAACCGTTTGAAAAATATATTTTCCAATATTTGTGGAAACTGTATATGCAATACATTGTTATTTCGCCCAATGTTTGAATAACTAAAGTTTCTAAATCTAAAAAAAAACTTTAAACACTTGTTTTTGCTGTTTTTGGACTTGTCTTATTTTCTGCAAGTATACTATTTTTTTTATTGGACTTGACACCTTTTATTTTTGAAGCTTCTTCCCAACTTGGTTGTGATTTTAATATTTTAAACTTCAATTTGTTAACACATTATGTATATATAAATATATTACACTTAAATTAAAAATTTCTTCTTTGTTTTTATATTATTTCAATGTAAAAAAAAAAACTAAAAACGATAACATTTAAATGTAAAAAAACTAAAAACGATAACATTTCAATGTAAAAATGAAAAAAAATAATAATAATTATTAAGGAACATGATATATCACTCATCTTTATCATTCATGTGGCAAGTTTCCATAGAAACTATGACAGTCTTTTGGTAATGTCTCTTTCAATATTTGTAAATCATCAAACTTTCTTTTAGATATTTGTCGTTTTTCATTATAAAGTTGTGCTAAATTACACCACTTCAGTATGGAAACTTTTTTATCTAGATGTTGGGGCAGATTGCTCCACGCGTTGGAAAACCTTAACTTGTAAAAAATATCACCATTAGGTGTGTACTTAAGTGCTCGTATGCCCGTGACTTTTGGATCTCCAATTACACGACAAGGACGAATAGTTTTTAAGAATGTTATATTTTTAAAAGACTTAAAACATGTGTAATCTAAATAAGTTACATAACAGGGCTTTGGTTTTTTTTCGCGCACCTTTACATAAACTTACATAGTCTGCGGGTACATTTATATTCCTATTTTTGATGTGTTAACATCTATAGCGGCGTAAGGGACTAAATCTATCAAAGTCAGATTTTATGCTGCTGCTAAAACCAGATTTTATGCTGCTGCTAAAACCAGATTTTCTGCGACTGCGAAAGAGAATAATGACGTGTTAAACAAAAATGAGCGAGCAAAAGAGCAATGAAAGAGTGGTGTGGCAGGGGTGAGGCAAACGAAATTGTGTCTATAGCGTATGTATTAACATAATAATGTATGTATGTTCATGTGTCTGTTGCTGTTGTTGAACGGAGATATAAAGCATAGCCACGCAAAAGTTCATTTGCAAGCCAACGGGCTTGCGCAGTCGACGTTATGGTGACACACTAATACGTCAGCTACTTTGTACAAAGTATGTGTGATGTTGTGGGTTTGGCTGTTTCGTTGCTGTTGATATGGCAAACATGTGGTTATGTGACACACGTATACGTTAGCTACTTCAGAAAAAGTATGTGTGATGTTGTGTGTTTGGTTGTTTCGTTGTTGTTGCTATGGCCAAACAAAGCGAGTCATTTGATGTTCAGCATTGCCCGGTGTATACAAAAAAACTATTATTTTTTATTTTCCAATGTAACATTTACTAATGTGTTCATAGAAATCGAACAGGTACAGTGCAGCAAAAAGCTGTTAACACATCAGCCGTGAGTTCGAACACTCATTGATTTGTTTAAAGCGTGTTCAATCACCGAGTGGACACTATCTGCTGCCATTTGTGTGTGTCCAAGCTCTAATATTTTCTGCTCAATAGTTATATTGTTGCTGATTGCTGCATTTAGTAAAGCGTTTGCCATTGTTGAATTACGATTTTGGTAGGTACAGCCATCACTGTAAAAAATTATCTTGACAGGATCGTTGCTTTCTTGTAAATTAGGCAAAAAAAATTGTTTCTATGAACATAACCCAAACACTGGCAAATTCTTCTGATGTTAGTCCACCATCAACTTCGCTCCACAAAAAACAATAGGCGTCTTTGGTTTTCAAATCATAAACAACTAAATTATGCACCTGTAATTTAGTTCGGTAGTAAAATGAACTAACATTTGATGTTGGTGCCATTGGAACGGATTGCAAATCAACAGTAAAAACATAGGACTCTTTATCTTTATCTTTTGCTTTTTGTTCTCTGGCTTCGTGTTTTTTGGAGTAGAATACGTCTTACCTTACGGTATAGGGAGTCATGTCAGATTGTTATTGTTGTAATCTTTATTTCATTGATTTCATTATCTTTCGTTTGATATACATTTCATATTGGTTGATATCTTCCTAATATTTAAATTTCTCAAATGAAAATTGTATAAACACATACACTCAAACATATGTGTGGTGTTTGGTTGAGTGTTTGAGTTTGTAGCGTGAACACAAACTATGCTGCTGTTTCAGTGTGGACACAAACCTTCGGCTGTTGTTTTGATTGATGAAATATTGAAATTTCGTATATTTTCTTATGTATTTAAGTGAAACAAAATGTTAAATGTGAATTTGAATTTAACATGGATGTTATTGCTTGTGTTATTTATCATTTATTGTTATATATGTTTTCTGTCTTATCGGATGGCGTATTCTACGTTAAACTTAATGGCCGTATCTCTGACACAGCCTGCAGAGACAGTCCGTGGCCGAAGGCGTCGGACAGCTGTCTGCTGTTTTTTTTCTTGATGTATCAAGAATTCCTCATTTGAATAATTTTGCACAGTATGACGAGAGCAAATTTCACATAAGTCTTATATTGGTAAAAATAAGCTGAGATTTTTTAATTTGAAAACGGAATTGAAAGTTGTTATTGACACCGGATCAGTTTCTCGTTCGTGACACCATTGTTCTTTATAAAAGTCATAAAGACTTCTCTTGGACCTCCATTCTGGCAACAGATATTTTTTGGTGGAGGAAGATCGACAGTAATGGGAATCTGTTGATGGAATCGAATCGACAAATGAAAGCAGATTTTGAACACGCTCCGTTGGCGGTTGTTGTTTTTCTTGAAAAATGTGGTAATCCAAAGGAGTATTTAACCAATCTAAATAATTATGCCTACCAATGCTTAACGTGTTTAGGAATAGAGTGCGGCACACACGCAAAACAATATTGTTAACTCTAAGGTGGTACCACCATGTTTTCTTTCTTTTAGAGACGTTCTCAATTGCGCGATTTCGTGGTCTTTTAGGTTTAATACATGGAATTAATGTCCTCACACACTCACAGAAAAAGTCGGTTGAGACAGCCGAATTAGCCGTAACCGAATTTAGAAGTAGTCACAACCTCACACAACCTCATTAGAGGTTGATACAAACTCATTAGAGGTTGACACGACCTCATTGGAGGTTGCCACAACCTCATTAGAGGTTGTCTGCCTCTAATTCGTTTGTAATAACCGAATAGTGTCACAAACGAATTACGTATTAAAGGTTTTGTATTATTAAATGATGATTTATTTTCCTGTACTTTTATAAACGACTTAAGTAGCGAGAAAATAAAGTCATATATATGGGGTAAACTAAAGAGTAATAAATTTATTTTACATGTCTCTTCCGACCTTTATTGAAGTCTCGGCCATCATGTGATACCACAGTAATTCTGACATGTTGCATCGCTTGATCTACGTCCTAAGGCGTTTTGTATACAGACGATTGCAGCATATTTTAAAAACCTTCAAAACTGTTGATATATGCTTAAAAATATCTGCAAACTAAGATGTTTTAATACAAAACACATTTTAATTACCTTTCTTAATAAACACAAACAAAATCTTGACACTCTTTAATTCTTTTTAAAATAATATTTGATTATAGAATTTTATACGTCAGATGTTGTGGCAACCGAATTGAAAATGAATTCGGTTATACCTACAGAATTCATGAGAAATTCGGTTACAACAACCGAATAGACGCCAAATTCTGTCGTTGCAACCGAATTAAGTTTGGATTCGATTATTGTGACCGAATTGCTACCAAATTCGACAGTTACAACCGAATTGGTGTCAAATTATGTTACTACAAGCGAATTGAAGCTAAATTCGGTTACTCCAACCGAATTTGGTACCAATTTCTGTTGTTGCATCCGAATTAATTTCAAATTCGGTTGTTCCAACCGAAATTTTAGAAAATTTAGTTGACTGAATGAATATAATTGAAGATTCAGTTGTCACAACCGAATCTATTATGAAATGAGGTAGCTACAACCGAATTTCGGTTGTGGGGACTAAACTCAGTCGTAACACCCTCAATTCGGTTGTGACAACCTCAATTCGGTGGTAATAGCCGAATTTACGGTTGCTACAACCTCTCTTCAAACAATTAGTTCTCTGAGTGCATATACCTTCTTTTGCTGCCAACTCATTTTCCAAAATTCATTGAAAATTTCTCCCTTTGAGGTTCTGTTGTTTTTCCACATTTCATGATTGCAGCTTTACCTTTATCAATACAGTTGCACCTTTTTTTCATAGATCTTGCACTTTTAACTTTATTATATTGCCAATGCCCACCTTCTTTCGTTTTTCCATTTTTTTTCCATTTTTTTCCATGTTGGACCAGACTTTTATTTTTCATTGTATACCACGCATCGTTTTTTAGTTGCACTCGCCGTTTTCGCTTTTTGTTCTTAATAGGAAGTTCTATTGAATCATTCGTACTGCTGTCGAATCCATACCGAACAAGACCAACAACTCCATCGTCTTCTTCATTTCCATATTGAACAGAACCATCGCTTGTTTCATCGCCATAATCCATATTGTTAATTTTTTTACTAAAAAGCTGATATTATGTTTTCCTAACGCTAAAACAATAATAAAACTCTGCATATATATACTTAATATTTACAATGAAATAAATAATTTTACCATTAAAATGAAACTAAGCCTGCAACCAACAAATTTTGCGCCAAAACGAAATATAACAGCTGATGCAATATGTACGTTCAGTGGACTTAGCGCGCGCTTTTTGACAATTGAGACTTGACCCTATTGCATATCATTGCCAAACATGAATAAAGACGAGATTTTTAATTGCCAAAAAAATTGAAATTGTGTATTTTTCAAAAAATTATTCAACTGCATTAAAATCTAATTTTTCGATAAAAAGTGGACTTGTTACGTTTGCGACTTTAGCCGACGATATGAACTTCCTATATATTGTGTGCTGCGTCCGTTGTTGCGTGTGCAGAGCTTACTGCTTTGCCTGTGCTGCTGCGGTCGGTGAGATAGCATAGTATCTCAATGTTGAAGTAAATGGTGTTAAGAATCATGCCTAGGAAGTTACAAAAATTTAATTTTTTAAATGTTTTTTCGATTTTGACCTTGAAGATGGTCATTTTATATTTTATATGTTGACAATTTTTGTTCACCTAAAGTTTGGTGTGGATTTTGGTCTGGGGGAATCATCGGTCCGCACTTCTCAATGGATAACCAACTTTTTATGGCCGAAATTGTAAGAAGTTGATGTTAGTTGACATCTGATTCCAACAAAATGGAGCTACGTACCACACAGTACGTGCAACAAAGGAATTATTCCGAGAAAAATTTGGAGATTCGATTATTTAAAGAAATTGTGACATTGAATGGTCTCCCAGAAGTTGTGATTTAACATCATTACACTATTTCTTGTGCGGTTATTTGAAGTCATTGGCCTTTAGCAATAAACCAGATCCTCTTTAAGCTCCACAAGTCAATATTGAACGTGCTATGTGACTTATGACTTGCTTTAGTGGGAAAATGCTCGAAAATTGGGTTCATTGAATTCGTTCCTAGAAAGGAAGATGTGGAGGACGTTTTATTCAGAACTTAATTGTATCGATTATACTTCACATTAACTATAAAACATTTGAATTTCCTCAACTATCAGTGTGTTTTTTTTTTAAAGAAATAATATCACTCAAATTGGAAAACCCTTTTCATAGGACAAGTAACGGGGTTTTCAACAGAGACGCTACAAAAGTAAATCGATAGGGACAGCAAACGACGCCATATTTTTCCCGCTCTTTTGGCATTTCTCTTCAGTAAGGTTTGCCATTTCATCATGGAAAGATATACGAGCCAAATTTACTACCGAAAATTGGAGTCAGTGGCCCCAACTTTAAGATCGCTACGTCCAATTTATGGTCGTCGTAATCATCCTACCAGATCAACAATTGAGCGTCTAGTGGAACAATTTGAATCCTCAGGCACAGTACAAAATGTTCCCGTGCCAGTGAGACAAAGAAGATCCCGTAGTGTCGAAAATATTGCTGCTGCTGAGGCTTCAGTTCAAGAAAGCCCAAATGTGTCTCTCACACGTCATTCTCAAGCGTTGGGCATCTCCGTGACGTCGTTGTGGCGAATTTTGCGAAAAGATCTTGGCCTACATCCTTACAAGATCAAATTGACGCAAGAACTGAAGCCGCTTGACCACCATAAGCGTCGTATGTTCGTGAATTGGGCTGAGCAACAACTTGAAAATTATTCGGATTTTCATCGGAAAATCATCTTCAGCGATGAGGCTCATTTCTGGCAAAATACAAAAAATATGCGTTATTGGTCAGACAGCAATCCACACGTAATCCATGAGTCATCATTGCATCCCGAAAAAATTACGGTTTGGTGCGGTTTATGAGCCGGCGGCATCATTGGGCCGTACTTCTTCCGTGATGATCAAGACCGGCACATTACTGTGAATGCGAATCGCTACCGTTCAATGATAACCGAATATTTTTGACCCCAATTGGATAATACGGACTTGGAGGACATGTGGTTCCAACAGGACGACGTCACAAGCCACGCAGCGAATGCCACAATCAATTTATTGGAAACCAAGTTTGGTGAACGTGTTACCTCACGAAATGGCCCAGTCGATTGGCCGCCTCGGTCGTGCGATTTGACGTCGTTAGATTATTTCCTGTGGGGCTACGTCAAGTCTATGGTCTATGTCAACAAGCCAGCGACGATTGATGAACTTCGTACGAATATCGAACGGGAAATTGCAGCAGTATCGGCCGATTTATGCTCGAAAACCGCCTAAAATTGGGTTCAAGGTCTGGACTTCTGCAAGCGTGCCCGAGGTGGTCATGCAAAAGAAATCGAGTTCCATACATAATGGCATCGAACGTACTTTCACAGGAATAAAGAATTTCATTGGTATCTAAAACCGGTTTTGTTTTATTTAAAAAACTTTTGTAGCGCTCTTATTGAAAATCCCTATATTACTAAAGCAACACGCGGTATCTATGATTCATATTCGGTATAATGCTGCATCAACTATCACTCATATGTCGTTATATTTTTTTATAGTTTGGTCTAAACAAGTTTATAATCCTCATATGCCAGTAAAACTCTTTAAACTGGGAATACACGAGACTTCACCAACGTCAATCACAGCGAAATATCATATTGATTTTGATATTTTCTTTGACTGATAATCGCTTTTTCTTGTATGTGTGGACACATAAACTTTATTTCCACTACACCATATAAACATGCACATCAATCAAATGTTAATAAAGAAAAATCAGCCTATTTTATGAGTCATAGTAACGGTATCCTACCTACAGACTCAGAAGTTGAGTTACTATTATTACCAAACTTTATGATAATTAATATCAATCATACGACAAGGTGTACTGATATATGATTGATATTACTTATACAACACCGACCATCAAACATCACATTTACGTCATTAAATTTGTAAATTTATTGAATTTTATAAAATTTAATTACGACAAATCATTGAGCACGATAAATCAGTAAACTCAAATGAAAATCAAATATTGCATTGCAGTTTTAATACAAATAATGGGCAATATGTATGTAATTATTTAAACATGTACATAATAAATTTACTATAATATTCATTAAAATTGCACATGTGAGCATGCGGCGAACATACAACATGATAATTATTGATGTTACAGTAAATGGAAGACACTCGGAAAGGGGGAGGTAGATTGGGAGCCAGTTATAGTATGAGCGGTGGTTAGTGTAAATTAAATGATACAGCATTGGAACACCATCAATTATGTATCGGCGTTTTTGGATATTTTCGAGTGTAATCGTACATGGGTTTGTATTTATATGTTTAATTAATAGCACAAATTGTAATTACTTATAGGTTGTTGGGAGGTCATTTTGGAAATGTTTAGAAATTATTATCCATTGATTTTATAGCAAATACAATGTAATTTTGGAAAATGATTCGCGGAATTTAAAAAATTAAAGGTAATCGAAAAGGCACCGTACATAGGAGTTGTGTACATTATCTATTGCAACACCATCGTGCAGTTTGGGAATCACACCCTATTTTTTCGATTACTACCGAGTCTAAGTTTTGAACTAGGGATTTGTTTTATCAGCAACTGGTTTGCGCAAATTACAATGCTTCCAGGAGTACAAGCTTTACTTCAAGTGAATTATCTGGACCGTACCTGACCTTAAGCAACTAGTAACAACGACAAGTTTATGAACTTTAAAGATACCATACTTGTTTGGGAAACCTTGTCAGTTCCAGTACGACATACAAATTTGGTGTCTACCTTGGTTTTAGGCATTTGCTAGAAACGGATGGTCATAATCATTGTCAAGAGTACTTAGACATCGGTTACTGCGTGAAGTTGTTTCCCAGAGAAGAACTGCGTTAAGACCTATAGACTAAAATCTATAGGCATTCAATTCGATCGAAATATCGCCGATTACTTCTGGTATGAAGGATGCACAGTAATTAAAATGGACTTTCGTGTTCAAAGAGCTGAAGTACAAATGAAGTAATGACAACGATAGAATCAAAATACAGCCACTCGATCTAAGTATATTGATTTGTCGGTGGTGGAATGTGTCGACGGAGATAACGGCGATGACGGCGACACTATGGGGTAATTAGTCATTACAAAATAAAAAAAACCGCTCGGAAATGTTGTAAAAGTGCAGGCCTCAAGAAGTAAGTGTAGCTTCAGAAAGCTCATAGTTAGTGTATTCAAAACCGAAATCGGTTAACCGGTTAACCGAGTTCCGGCTGGTTAAGAGTACGCTGGTTTTTAGAAAATAACTACATTGGAAGAACCGGTTTCACCGGTTATATTAAGTCGATTAACCAGGTTTTTTGGTATTTACATAAATGGGGAAGAATTACAGACCTAAAGCCTTTTTCACAGCTCACTATGGTTACTGAACCAATCAGACAGACGCAAAACACTTCGCCAATGAATTATTAAGCCGATAATTTTCTGACATAAGCTGTCCAAGGTAATAGAAGTCATATCAGCCAACTCCGATTTAGTCGTAAGTTCCGGAACTAATGACAACACGAAAAGTGACTGATTATTAGGTAAAGGTTAGAAATTTACGAAATGGGTCACTTTACGTGTGAAGAAAAGAGGGAGATAGTACAAACTTTCTTCCAAAGTTCTGAGTCTTAAACTCAAACTGTAAGATATCTTCTGAAAAACCTGGAAAGAAATATAGTGCCATCAAACAGTTTTTGGATACATTTTTGAAGCGGGTTCGTTAATCAGGGTCCTTATTAACACCTTTTTGTTGCACAGTACCTGTTCGGTTTTTATGAACACATTAGTAAATGTTACCTTGGAAAATTAAAAGGAATAGTTTTTGTTCTGAAGGCTCTTTAGCTATTGTACTTTCTGGTTTCTTACGTCTGCTTTAATATTAGATGTAATATTGTTAAAATCAATAAAGCGAAATTTAACTCATTGAAATAATTGTTTTTGTTTTGTCATAAACAGAGCGACGACAAAAAGTATTTTATGGTATAGAGAACTTATTGCCCTCTTTTTTCGCTCTCATGTAGAGAGTCTGACCAAAAGAGCATAAACGAGTCTCATTCTATTTGCAGAATATTTCAATATAAATGCATCGTTTCGACAATGTTATTACATAAAACAATACAAAAAGCACAAATGTTTCAAAGGACATCAATTCTTTACATCAAAATTATGAATGAACCAAGTTATGACAAAAAGAGAGTAATACGTTTTGAATCAGTCGCCAGATGTAGCCAGTGCTTTTGAGTTATACAATTCGTTCCATGAGTTCCCTATACTATTCAATACTCTTTGGCGAGTATTGTTGTTGTTGTTACATCAATACCATCATACTTATTTTCAGGCAGAGACTATTGTTGTACAACAACTACGTATATGATGCTAACGCTGTGTGTTGTTTGCATGTGTTCACTTTTACAGATTGTCATACCCGTGCCTATAGATGATAGCACATCAAAAACTCTTGTACGATCTTGTCCAGTGCGTTCACTGGAAAATATTTCCGCTTTAGCTGAAGGCTTGTAAAGTCCCATTAGTCCAGGAACTGAAACCTCGTGACCATCCGATGCCTTTCGATTCGCTAAATGCACAGAAAATAGCTTAACTGAAGATGAGAATTTTTACCGGAAAAACATATTTACCGTTGAAGCTCATTTCCACCTCGGCGGCAACATTAACACATAAAATTGTTTCACTTGGGACTCGGAAAATCCACACGTCGTCAAGGTTAAGCCGATGTTAAGTTTTTGGCTTGGCGGCATCATAGGCTCACACTTTTTCGGAAATGAGCAAGGAGCCGCCGTTACCGTCAAAGGCGGGCGACACCGAACCATGAACAGCGATGGTTTCTTCTAAAAGTTGAAGACAATAACGTCGACGACACATGGTTTCAACAAGATTACGCTGCTCCACGAAATACCCCCAAGGAAATAACTGCCAAACGAAAATTGAATTAATCTCCAAAGTTTTTTTTACACATTTTTGGGTGTTATTTCATATGAAACAACAATCACATTTTTTGGGAAGTATTTCATTTTTGTTTTGGAAGATATTTCATTTTCCAATCGGGTTTCCAAATGGCCTTTTACAAGGAAATTTTTTCGCCTTTCTTTCTATTTTGCCTTGGAGTTAATTTCATTTTTGTTTGGTTTTTTTTTCATTCTTTGTTTCTGGATGTTATTATTTCGTTTTGGGGTTTATTTCTTTTGGTGCTATTTCCTGAGCGTTATTTCCCTGGGGGTACTTCGTGGAGCAGACTGTGCTACGTGTCACACAGCCAACGTTTCAGTCGATCTTTTGTGCAAAGCATAATCAGCCGAAACTCGGCAGTCCATTCGTAGCTTCGCAGCTGCGATTTTAAACCGTCATATATTAACTCTAGATGACAGTTACGCGAATAATCCCGAGTCCATTGAGGCCTTAAAACACGAAATAGATCAATAAAAGCATAATTTCCAAAAATGTCTATAAGTGTTTTTTTTAAAGCGAAATTAAATTCTAAATTTTACACGGGCCACCCTTTGATTTCCCATTACAGGCCAACAAGGTATAGACCTACACACTCTGCTTTAGTTCTGCAGTTTTACACCGGTTTCGAATGATATTTTGACAAGTTTTTCTTTCTCGATAGTTGATCTCAAAATTCAAAAAAACTGCATTAAAAATAAACGGTGTTTACAAAACGCATAGTTTGCCCTTTTGTCACAAAAATTGAAACCGGTTTCGACACCTCGTTTTAATCAAAAACAGGTCTCGCCAAAATCGGAATATTCGAAGAAGCGGAAAACCGAAATTTTTGGAGAACCTGTTTTTTGAATACACTACTTACTCATAGCTCACTCACTGTGAAAAGCTTTCCCCTATCCCTTCATGGGATATAATGCCGAAATATTCAGTTGTTTGTCCGATAATATACCAAAGTCACCACTCGACACAATTTTTATTTCAAAATTGATTTTAATCAAAACTTTAAAATGCATACATTTTTTTTATTGAAATTACTAAAGTTTTTTAAAATGATTATTAGTTTGTTTACGGTTTGTAAAATTAAATATTGTAAGAAAAACTCCAAGCATTGAAGTAGTATATTGGAGAAGGACATGAAAATCTCTGTGGCAATAAAGTCTAATGAATATACTTATTTAAAAACAACCCACCAAATGGGGTACAACAAATCGCATTACACAAAATCTCTTCTCTTCATCGAATATGAATTCCTTGCGGTTTAATTGCCAGGCAAAATATTTGCCAATTGAAACCAAATTGAATTTTTACTGAGCATAAACTTTACATTCTTTTTTATTTAACTGGAATTTTGTGTTATCTTGTTGTTCCCCTTTTTATTTTTATAGATTTGCTGTTGTTTTTGTTACAGGCATACTGGGAATATACTTGCCACCAACTATTTTTGCCAATTGTATGACGATTCAACCACAAATGCCATTGATGGTGTTAATTGCATTGCCACAATTTATGGAAATTATCTTAAAATCTGTTGCAATTTATTTGAAAATTTGTTGTTTATCGGAATTTAAAATTTGTTGAGTGTCTCGACAAGTGACCAATATTTAAAATGTTTAAAGAAAGAAAATATGACTAATTTTGAAAATTATTTGATTTTGAATTGCGTTGTAAATTGTTATTTTCTTTACAAATTATTTTTAATAGCAAATAATGATCTTGTAACGAATTATTATTGAAAAACATTAAATGTTAAAAATCAGTAAAGGAAACAAAAACATCAGAAGTTGATTATATCCTTAATTCATAAGCTTTATATCCTTTATTCTACAACGGTATTTACTGAACTTAGGTGAATGATATTTTTGAAAATGTATTCGTAAGGTCAAGAGTGGTTTTATAGTTAAAGCAATGTTAATATATTATCTAAAGTTGCCAGGTATGGACGACTTTCACCTTAGGGTCGACCATAATTCCTTCTACTTATTCCCTTTACTTCAGATGCTGTTAAAGTCTGACTAACTAAATACAGTGTATCACAAAAATAAGTACACACTTTGTAACTTCCACGAATGTCGTACTTTTTCGTAGTTTGCGGTTATCGAATTCCAATTTTTTTACTAGTTGTTAACACTAGCTACGATATTCCTTACAAAAACAGAAATTAATTTCCGTTAATTTCTCTGGCAAAGTTTCTTGGAAAATGTCAATATTGTGGCCACAAAAGTAAGTGTACGACGAGTGATTATCCATTCGGTAATTGACTTTAGTGAATGACGTTTATCTATATGTGGAGTTATACAAGCTCTATAAAAGCTATAAACTCCACAAAATAAATTTAAGTAATTAAAATGAATTTTTCCTGCAATGACACAACGAGGCAAGGAACTGTCTCAGGATTTGATAAATCTGATAATATAATTGTTCAAGGACAAAAGTACCAGAAGAGTTGAAGTCTGAAGGTTCCACGAAAAATTCGGAGCAACCAAATATATTTAACATCCAGGAAGAAAGGATTATTCTAAGCAAAGTTACGGCAAACCCAAAGAAGGCTTCACCAAAAATACAAGCAGAAATTAAAAAAAGAGGCAGGAAGATCTTGCAATTGATAAACTATTCAGAAAACTATTGTGTTGCACAGAGCTGGATGTCATGGCTGAATTATTAGAAACAACACAATTAATTAGTCACATAAACCGTCAGAAGAAAGTAAATTTCACTAAAGAGTATATAAACCACCCAAAAATGTTCTGCAACGCTATTATTTTGTCTAGTGAGAGGAGAATAAATATTCATGTATCTGTCATTAAGTTTAGAGAATGCCCAATTACGAAATAGAGAGAGTCATGACTGGCAGTATAAAACACGGTCGCGTTTCGGTATTTGTTTGGGTATGCATGGCGGCATCTTGGATTGGAAAACTTGTATTTATTGACCGAACTATGAACAAGTATTTATACCTCAATATTGTGAAATACAATCTGATAGAAAACGCCATTGTATTAAGACTGGAAGACACTTTCATACTTCAAATCTGATATTTGATCCGAAGACTTCGTATCTCATTGTAAAGGGTTCGCAGTTGTATCACACAAAATCACTTAAATCTCCTAATCAATCGCCAGATGTTAAGCTCATATGAGGAGTCGTCCAAAAAAAACGTGCCTTTTTGATAGTTTCAAAATATTGGGAAATCGGAGATTATGTTTTTCATCCGATTATACGATAAAATTACGACATTTTCCCATCTCTAGTTACTTATAATCTCCAGTCTATGAGAGGAGAAGAGAAATTATCCAAATAAGATTTTTCCGATAGAACTTAAACAAATTCATGCAAAGACATCGAAAAACATTTTGTAAAAAATATAAAAAGTAGATGATCCAAAACGTACTATATGAGGTCGCCAAATATGAAAACGGGGAGAGAAAATGGAGAGATGATCTCGAAAATGTTACTGTGGAAGAATGACATACCACAGTTGGTACATTTAATGCAATCACGTCGTCATGAAATTATAAAGTATAGAGGATACCCTACTAAATATTGATTTCTTAAAATATGGTAAAGGGTAAAAACATATGAAATCAACCAATGAGTTGACCGCACCGATTTCGAATTGGATGAAATTTGGTACTAAGGGAAAGTTAAACATAATAATAGCGTTTGCCAACTTTCAGTGTCCTAGCTCTCGTACTTTCAGAATTATGGCCATTCCAAGTTGGAAAAAATCAATAAAAATGCACTCAGATGCCTTAACACAATTTTTTATATCTCGAAAAGTATTCATTGTACGTTAATAATCAAGGGCTCATTTTACAGACAAAAACATGCGCCATTCAAAAAAATTTTTTTTTTAAATTTTCGATCAAGGATAATATAAATAAAAAAAGGACTAAAACTTCCAAAGGATATATCTCGAAAATCAATATTTTTAAAAATTTCAAAAAAATATATGTTAATTATTATTATGTTTTGTACAAGTCTGCCAAATTTCAATGTGGAGTCTTTATTACAACATGAGTTATTAAGAAAAAACCAGGCGAAGGTTTATGTATTTCATGAAATATACCAAAATACAAAAAGGTGACAAATTACAAAAAGAAGGACAAATCAAATGTAACGGAACTTTTTCGACTTTACAACCTAGGTGAAATATTTATTGGCAGTAGCAAATTCAGTCCCTATTTAAAAAACATTTTATGACCCGTAGTTCACGCAAATTTTCCAATTCAAGAAAAGCAAGGCGTTTATTTTTTTACCTGAAATCTATATTTTGTACCAAAAAAAACAGTATAAATAGTTCAGAGACTCTAAGTCAAACTTCAGTTGAATACCAGATTTCATAAGTGCTAAACGTCAAAGTGTTAAAGTGACTGGATCGTTTGAAAAAGAAAAAAAAAGAGACTAAATATTTAAATAAATTATAATTATTGTCATTACAAAAAAGTCGTGCACAGTTCATTCGGTTGTGGTATTTAAATAAAAAATATGCCATTCAACTCAACATTTTGCTGTAATCCTTTTAAAAAATCCGGTCACACTGGGTGCAATAAAAGTTTAAGACAAGTCCAAGAATGGATGCTACAGTATACTAAGGATAAAAACATTACGATCTCAAATAAAACATTACGATCTCAAATAAAAATCTCCGATAAAAAAGAAGAAGTTACATCAAAAACGGTACAGAGATGCAAAATTCAGGAAAATAAGTGATTCGATTCAAGACAAAATTTTCCACTGTTCAGCACAATCAACTTCGCATATGTGCCCACAATCCGAAATAATAGAACAATTAAAAGAAAAGTTTAAAACATTAACAAAAAATAGTGAGAAAATCCAACTGCTAACAATTTTACCAAAAAGCTGGACAATACATAAAATTAAGGAAGAATTCCTGGTTACAAACTATATCGCGCGAAAAGTTAAGCATTATTTGAAACAAAGGGTGTGATGAGTACGCCTAACCCAAAACTGGGAAGTCCAATTTCACCAGTGACAAGCAGTTTAGTAAAATTCTTTTATGAATCCGATGACGTCAGCAGGTGTTTGCCCGGACAGAAAGATTTCGTGTCTGTTTTTGAAAATGGTACAAAAGTCAGGAAAAATAAAAGACTTTTGCTTGGAAACTTAAGAGAAATGTACGCCTTGCCTTATTCAAGGAGCGACATGATGGAATAAAAATAGGCATTTCCAAGTTTTGCCAACTTCGCCCGAGGAATATAATTCTAGCAAATGCGAGTGGATCTCATAACGTGTGTGTTTGTACAAAGCATCAAAATGTGAAGCTGATGATTGATGCTATAAATTTAAAAAATTAACTGCTGGTGTTCCGAATTATCAGCTTGAATGTTGCAAAGATTGTTTGAAACAAATGACATGCATTCCATCTTCTTCAAAGTGTCACCTACGTAAATGTAACAAGTGTCCAGGAATTGAAAATTTAAAAGCAAAACTAAATCAATTACTAGAGCAAAATGATATTGATGAAATAACATATAAACAATGGGTAAGTGTAGATAGGGATAATTTGGAGACCATGATTGGCCAAGCCGACGTTTTTGTGGATTCCTTATGTGAAAAGCTTGAAATTCTATTACCTCATTCACTTATTGCAAAACAGCAGGCAGCATATCTGAGCGAAAGAAAATCAAATTTGGAAGAAAATGAAATGAGCTTGCGATTTTTCAGAAAATGCTTCTTTTACTATTCAGGATGCAGTCCAGGGATTTCACTGGAACAACTCTCAGGCCACTTTATACCCAATTGCTATTTATTTTAAATCAGATGGAAAAACACAACATACAAACTTCATAATAATATCTGATTATCTTGTACACGATTCTGTAGCTGTTCACCTGTTCCATCGCCACCTGAATGTATTTTTGAGAAAAAAGTTTAAAACAACCCCGAAGAAAATCACGTATTTTTCAGACGGTAGTGCTGCCCAGTTTAAAAATAAAAAGAACTTTATCAATTTATGTTATCATATGGAAGATTTTGGATGTAATGCTGAGTGGCATTTTTTGCAACAAGCCATGGAAAAGGCACAAGTGACGGGCTTGGAGGTACCGTAAAGAGAGAGGCACGTCGAGCTAGTTTACAGCGTCCATTACAAGGTCAAATAACTACTCCAAAACAATTATATGAATGGTGCCTGCAAAATCTTTTGAACTGTAATTTCGAGTTTTTAACTCTAAAAGACCACGAAGAAGAAGCACGGTTCCTTCAAATTCGTTTTAAAGATTTGCGTACTATTCCTGGAACTCAAAAGCTGCATTCTATTGAACCTGTAGATAAAAAAAAATTAAAGTCAAGCGTTACTCGGGAGATGCAGATTTTTTAATTCAAATCCTTCAGAAATAAATAAATATGCTGTAATAAAGTGTTTAATAATGATAATACATTATGTTGTACTTTTTATTAAAGGTTTAGCAATGGAGAAAAAGAGTTTAAGCAAAGAAAAGTCGAAAAAGTTCCGTTACATTTGATTTGTCCTTCTTTTTGTAATTTGTCACCTTTTTGTATTTTGGTACATTTCATGAAATACATAAACCCTCGCCTGCTTTTTTCTTAATAACTTATGTTGTGATAAAGACTCCACATTGAAATTTGGCAGACTTGTACAAAACATAATAAGAATTAACATATATTTTTTTTAAATTTTTAAAAATATTGATTTTCGAGATATATCCTTTGGAAATTTTAGTCCTTTTTTTATTTACATTATCCTTGATCGAAAATTTAAAAAAAATTTTTTTTTGAATGGCGCATGTTTTTGTCTGTAAAATGAGCCCTTGATTATTAACGTGCAATGAATACTTTTCGAGATATTAAAAATTGTGTTAAGGCATCTGAGTGCATTTTTATTGATTTTTGCCAACTTGGAATGGCCATAATTCTGAAAGTTGGAAGGCTATATGTCTGAAAGTTGGCAAATATTATTGTGCCGATCCATAGATCATGTGTACAAAATCTTATCAAATTTGGAGGTGATGAAGTCAGAAATGTTAATATTTTCGGTTGATTTCATATGTTTTTACCCTAAATGAATCACATGCATCTTTAAACCAAATCAAAACATCATACGTTCTGCATGCTAACTTTTGTGATGTTTTATTTTTTTTTCAATTTATTCTTTATGGACAAAAAATAACAATAATGGGGGGTAAAATAATTTTAACTTATATGTAGAGAGATTAGTCACCTTGTACTTTACTACTTAATTATTATGAGTTGTTATACCCTCCACTGTAAGTGATAGAGGGTATATATCAGTTTGTCATTCTGATTGTAACATATAGAAATAAGGCTTTGCGACCCCATAAAGTAAATATATTCTTGATCCTTATAACAACCGGAGTCGATATAGCCATGTCCGTCTGTCCGTCTGTTGAAAACAGTCTCACGACTTCAATCGGCGACAACGCGGTTTGGTTTTTGCCCAGAATATTCCACGTATTCCTGAGCAGTTTGGTATTGAAAATCAGCGAAAATTGGAAAAAATTTTATGATTGGAAACGTAAAAAAACTCATAAAATTTTCACATTAATTTTTTAGTTTTATACTAAACTACTCCTTTTGCCGTGTGGTGAATTTCCACGTTGAAAATCTTTGTTGTGCTTTATAATAGGTAAGTACTTTAGAATGTTTAGATGTACTTTCATGTGTTCATACATTTATATGAATTTTGTCACACTCCATCTAAGGTCGCTGTGGCCTGATGGGTAAAGGGTTGCGCATTGGAGTCTGAGGGTTGTTGGATCAACTCTCGGCCCCCAGCTTGTTTTTTTGATGTGTTAACATCTATACGCGCTCCTCTAGGGCAGTAAACTATCAGTTTAATACATACGCAAGTGTTAGGTTTGTAAGAGTAAATCATCGTTTGTTTCCCTGCAGTTTCACAAGTAGTGGCTGGCAACATTTCATCGACTACATCGCCATTGATTTTTCATTGACTACATCGCCGATTACATTGGTACTCAGTGGTAATCTGTAAGGTAGTGTCTCCAGAGATTTTCTATTGTTTTTCTTAACCTGTCGACGAAATGTTACCGATAAATGCGTCGACGAAATGTTACCGATAAATGCGTCGACGAAATGTTACCGATGAAGTAATCGACGAACAGTAAGGCATTACCAAAGCGGACATCGCCTTGTTAAATTCGCCGCTCAAAAGCATTGCTGGTAGTTTAGCGAGTAGTCGACGAAAGGTTTGTGGTAGTCGATGAACTCATCAGCGTAGAGTCGATTACCAATACTGCAGGGTTGCTCGTTGCTTGGCAGTCGGTATTGAAAGTGATTATTGGGCGATTTTCATATAATTTTCCCACGCGATTTTCTCCGGAAATTCATAGCCGATTTTATTAATTTTTGGATTAAGAAGCTAGTGCGGGTTTCGACGAAGAATTGTAACTATGAACTTGTTGTTTATCTGGTAAAAATAAAAAAAAAATAAAAAATAAAAAAATAAAAAAAAAAAAAAAAAACTTTGACCTAAAGGCGCTACGTGTTAACGTTGCCCCATGTTGCCTAAATTTTTACCAGATACAAAGTAACTTCTGTGTTGCAAACCCACCAAGTTTCGCAAAAATCTGCCGAAAAATAAGTATATTGCAACAATCTGTCACTTAGAAAAACATAATTTCAAAATTTTTGAACTTTGACCTTCGGGCGCGACGTGTTAAAATTGTCCAATTTTCCCCAAATTTATAGCATAACATTTTTTCATCAAGTGGCATAATATGCGGCCCGGCAATCCTTGAGTAGAAAGAAAAAAAAATTTTCATACAAAAAAATGCCACTCTAGTATGTATGTATGTACAAGTGTCTGTTGCTTTGCATTCTTTGACTTTTGTGGGAATAAAACAAAAAGTATTGAGCAAGAAAATAATGACACATATGCTTGCACTGGGTCTTTAAATAATTTTAAGTATTAATATCATTTAACTGTAACGTCATCATATGATTGAACGCTGTTTTCTATTTTCCAATGTAACATTTACGAATGTGTTCATAGAAATCGAACAGGTACCGTGTAGCAAAAAGGTGTTAACACATCGCCCGTGAGTTCGAACACTCATTGGATTTTTTTAACAGTTTTTCAAAAAATCCTTTTTTATTTTCAAAAAATGCTTTTTGCAGCTTGTTTTTTTTTTAACAGTTCTTCAAAAAATGCTGTTTTATTTTTAAAAAATGCTTTTTTATTTTACTTGTGAACAAGTAACTTATTTTTATTTTTTTTAAAATAGTAAATTTTCTTAAAAAAAAGTACATTTCTTAAGTACATTTCAAAGTACATTTCAAAGTACATTAAGTACATTTCAAATTTCATTAAGTACATTTCTTAAGTACAGTTCTTAAGTACATTTCTTAAGTACATTTCTTTCTTAAGTACATTTCTTAAGTACATTTCTTCTTAAGTACATTTCTTAAGTACATTTCAAAGTACATTTCAAAGTACACTAAGTACATTAAGTACATTTCAAAATACATTTCAAAGTACATTTTCTTAAGTACATTTTCAATGTGAGCATTTGAGCATTGTGAGCAATGCATTTGTGAGCATCCTGCATTTGTGAACAAGTAATTGCATTTGTGAACAAGTAACTTATTTTTATTTTTTTTTTAAAAAGTACATTTTCTTAAAAAAGGTCCTTTTTAAAATTTAATATTTTGCTGGTTAACACTAAGGTGGAGGGTATCAACGATTCGGCACAGCCGAATTTAACACTTTTACTTTTTTTTTTATAATTATTATTCCAGATATATTATAAAGATCAAATGAAAAATTTAGGCAAAAAGCCTTTTGAAGTTAGTTTTTAGATGCTAAGGTAGAAAAAAGAAAGTAACATAAAAAACTCAAGATGTAAATAAGTAAACTGAAATGAAAAATATTAATGGCTTAAAGCCGTGATGTGATCAAACTGTGAATTAGCACATTTATCGAAAAATTTTATTGTAATAGTATTTATTTTGTCCCGTATCATAGGGATATCGTGCAAAGAGTGGAGGCGACTGGTTGAAAAATGATATGGTAAGTTATACATCATCTTAAGTAGTTTATTCTGTCAAGTTTGTAAGCGTTCAATATGGCAAGCAGATGCGTCGTGCCAAACTGGGACGGCATAGTAAATAATCGCGTAGAAGATTACTTTCAGAATTAATAATTTATTTTCAATGCTTAAGTTTGATTTTCTATTTATTAAGGGATACAACATTTTTGTGCTAACATTTATTTTATTAATTATGTAAGAGACATGTTCATTGAACAGCAATTTCTTATCAAGTATGACTCCAAGATACCTTGCTTTTCTTTCCCAGTTAACATCAGTGTTAGCAACTTTAATTTTCGTCTGTGGCAAATATATAGGCTTTCTTTTCCGGGTAAAAAATATAGCATTTGTTTTGGATGGATTTACTAGAATATTTAACTTGTTAAAATAATTAAGTACATTATTAACTGAGTCTTGTAAATTTGTTAATATATCGACAGCGGTGGTACCTGAGCTTAAAATTGATGTGTCGTCAGCAAATATTGAAGATTCGCAACTCGGAAGGAAGGGGAAATCGTAAATAAATATGTTATATAAAACTGGGGACTGACATGATCCTTGGGAACAACCGGCCGGTAAAGAGTGTTCGTTAGAGCGTTTGTCACCAATGTGAACCAATGTAGCTTTTTATAATTTTCACAGTAGGAAGGTCTAAGCCTATGCGTAATAATTTATGTATCAGTGCATCGTGCCAAACTGAATCAAATGCTGCTTTAATGTCAAGCAATACCATTGCAGTAGATTTGCCCTCATTGCAATTGTGTTTAACTATTCTTTTAATTCTCACTAAGGGTTGAGTAGTATTGTGTTCATGACTGAAACCAAATTGTTGTTGAGGAAGGATATCGTTGTCTTCAATATAATTAAGAATTCTATCCATAATAATTTTTTCAAATATTTTACTAACTGAACTCAGAAGACTAATAGGACAGTATGTATCTGGACTGTAGGTTTTCTTTCCAGGTTTAGGAATAGCTATAATTTTTGATATTTTCCACGAGGTTGGAAAGTGACCAAATTTCATACACGCATTAAAAATGCGCGTTAAAACAGTTATCCCCGCGCGGAGTAATTTCTTTAAAATGTTATTAGTAACACCATCAAGCCCAGGACTTTTTTATTTTTTAAATTTTTTAATATATTTTTAACAGTATTTTCAGATATTGTCACAATATTTTGGTCAGCATTTCGTAAGAGAAGCAGAGAATCCGAAATCATTTGTCTTGTGTTCAAATCGCTAAGGTTTGACGAAATAGTATGATTTGATTGAAAATTCTGGGCAAGAACTTCAGCTTTTTGAAAATTAGTTGAATATGTGGTATTGTTGTCTTTCAAACGAGGAATGCATTTAGCCTTTTTCCTCATTAGTTTTGAAATTTTCCATAATCTTGGTGATGTCTTGGATAAAGTTCTAAGAATTTGGTTCCAACATGTATTTCTGAATTGAAAAATTTTCTTCGAGATAATTTTATTTAAAAGAGTAATAACTGCTTTAAAGTGATTAAGTCTAAAGCGTATCCAGTTTCGTCTTGATTTGTTACGAAGTGAGATTAAATTCAAAATATCTCTAGGAAGCCGTTTTGTATATGCGGGGTGGTGTACACTTCTTTGAGGCACACTGGCATTGACAGCATTTTGAATAAGGGTTGTTAATTTAGTAACCAGTAAATCTATGTCCTCAATAGTATTTATTGGCATACACAGAAGTTCATAAATATTGTCATTTATAAATCGCTTGAAAAGGTTCCAGTTAGCATTTTTATAATCGTATCTCATATTATCAATTACGCTATAACGTGAATTATAGGAAACACATACTGGTAATGATCTGAACATAGATTATCAAGTGTTAATGCTGCCGACATCTTCTCAAGAACATTTGTTATAAAGAAACCCAATACTGACGGGTTTGTTCTATCATTATGGGGAATTAATGTTGGTTCAGGTGGGAACACCATGCCAAAAACTTTACAAGAGGTAAGGTCATGAAGTGTATTACCCCAACAGTTGGACCGTATGCATTCCCAAGCCTAATGTTTGCTATTAAAATCGCCTCCTAAAATATATCTACCTTGAATTCGAGAAAATTTCTTTAAATCGGATTTAAAGTTAATTTTCTCAAAATCTGTGGGACCGGCAGATCCCCCTGGAAAGTAGCAACTGAATACGTTTACAAACGAGTTGTCGTCAAATGTTATCCTAAGACCGACATTTTCAATTAAATGAGTAGGAATTATTGGCAATAAATCATGACGTAAATTTTTCCTTATGACTATAGCAACTCCACCACCTCTGCCGGTTTCTGGGTCACTACGATAACAGTTAAAGTCGCTATGATGCATAGAAATATAATTTTTCAACCAAGTCTCACTAATTAGAGCAACATCTATATTAAATCTGACTAAAAAATCAAAAAATTCATTTAACTCAGTGCGAATACCTCTGGAGTTCCAAGTAACTATTTTAAGAGCATTCGAACTCATGGTAAAAACTTAAATGCTATGTTAGTGATCATATGATATTGATCGGATTTAGATTTACAATTTTTTAAAGAAGTAATTAATTCTAAAGTGATGTTCTTGAGTTCTTCGACAGAAAACAAATCATTTTCAAGTTGAAACTTGTTCGAACGAACTACATTATTCCAGTTAGTTAGAACTGCGGTCTGTAGTTGGCGGTTGTTAGTAACCACTCGGGTAATTGACAGAGTTTTAGGTTTAGACAATCTTTCCCTTAAATTTATGTAAGAAGCCCGGCTCGGACAATTAGGATCTGAAGATAAGTGCTCACCTTTACAATTTGCACATTTAACGGTCGTTTCCTCACAAGCTGATGTAGCACGCGAGCCTGAGCATCTGGCGCAGAATGTTTTAATGTTGCAGTTGTCTGATCCGTGGCCGTACATCTCACAATTATAACATTGTGTGATTTTATTCGGAAATTTTGTTTGATAACTCCACTTGACTCGGTAATAGTTAACTCCTTTAACTCCTTAATGGTGATTGAACCTTTCTTCAGGTAAACTATATACAGAATCAAAACTGTATTATGTTTTGTCTTACGCGCAACTAGTTTGACATCAGTGCACCATAAACCAAGTTTTGTCAGATCAGCTTTCAGAGTTTCAGGAGCTTGTTTATCTAAGCCCGATAGCACAACTTTATATGGACGATTGTTCTTTGACGTGTATGAAAATAATTCAAAATGCTTCTCTTTGAGAATTTTTACTACGTTATCATAATCAAACTGATATTCACAAAATAATTTGTGTCCAATAGATAGTTTTCTTATGGAGAATAATCTTCGATTCCTTGCACTGTGAATCTGGTCAGTACTACATTTTACGATTGTAATATGATTCTTCGCAGTAACTACAGTGGAGACACCCGTATCACCATCAACTGTTTCTTCACTATCATCTTGTATTTGAAGTGAGAGATAATAGTTTGTTGTCGCTCTCTTGGACGAACTTGCGACGTTATCATCTACTCTCATCCATTTGCCCGAACGCATGTTCGAGCAGCTAAGTGTTATACTACTCAGTAGTTTGTCTCTCAGAGGGAACGTGTAAAGAAATACGAGAAGAAAAAACAAACTTTGTGAACTCGATCTGCATCCATTCGTTGTTGGTGCAGTTCACCGTGACACAAAAAATAATACGTTTTAAGAAGTTATGCGTGAACGACGTGCTATGCTCAAACGACATAGAGAGACATAGAGAGACATGTTAGTTTCATTTCTTCTCCATACAATTAAACAAATGCACGAATATTGTCCACTTTTATTAAATTAGTATTGAATACTGCGCATACTACGTTTATGGAATAAAAATATTTTGTTCAGTTTTAAATAACTAATAGACTTCTTTTAAACAAACGTACACTGTATGTGTATAGGTCTTTATTCCACCTCTCTTTAGTTAAGTATACAACTGTAATTTTATACGTATGACTGATTTTTATGGAAATTCTCACACTAACGTATGAATTATAAATACATATATATTTAATAATTTGTTTCTAATTTTTCGACCGTTATTTCATTAATTATTCTCGACTAATTGTTCCAGCTTTAGGTCTCTTCAGATTTCATAAAACTTTTTTTTTTCGATATTTCGATTTCCTTTGGAAATCTTCTTCAGAAAAGTTTTTATATTAATTATAACAAACAAACATCAATACAAATTAAAATGAAAATTTTTGACAAATTGTGAAAAGTAATACTATTTATACATATTATAATTAGCAATATGTCAAAAACGACTTTTTGCGAAAAAGAACTTTTTTATTGTTGAATATGAATCTTTGGGGACTCAGAAACAATATTTATTCCATGAGTTTTTTTTAAAAATTAGTTGTATTTCAAAATATAACACAGTTTAACCATTTTCGTGGGCTTAAAAATTAAAAAATTAAATTAAAAAAAAAAAAAAACTGGAATTTTTTAATTTTTTGCAATAAACTGGGTTAGTAGCCTTTCATTTAAAATGAATATTTCATTCGTACACTGAGAGAAAAAAAATTATTATAATAATAAGTGGTAAAGGTAGATTTACGACTTTTTCATTTAAAATGGCACAAAAACGGCTAAAGATTTTTGGCCAAAATTTTCTATTTCTCGTTTAGAACCTTAAAATTTCTCTCAGTGTACGAATGAAATATTCATCTTAAATGAAAGGCTACTAACCCAGTTTATTGTAAAAAATTAAAAAATTCCAGTTTTTCGGATATTAATAAAATTACAGGAAAAAATTCGTAATCAGTTGAAAAATCAATGACAACAAGAACACCCTATAATTCACATATCATGTAATTGAGGGCCACCCTAATGAGCATTTCAGATAGCCGAATGTATCCCCAAATCAGTACATATAATTTGGTACATATGTATATCTTTAAATTGGAAAAACCACTTTTTTTGACATATTGCTATTGTTTACAGAAAATAATAAATAAATAAATAAATAGTTTCCCATTACATCCCATAAAGGGACTGGGGAGAACTTCTCACAATCACTGAGCTGTGCGCTTTCCAGTTTTCACTCACTGATTGGGACCTACAGTTTTACACCGATTCCGAACGGTATTTTGAGAAGCTTTTTCATGGCTAGATACTCGATAGTGTCGCCGTCACTATGCGAGGTGACCGCCGCCGAAAGAAAATTTGAAGGTGGTCAGAGCCGGGTTCGAACCCAGGATCTCATGTACAAGAGCCGCGCACACTAACCATTGCACCACCGACGGCCGACGGTTTACAGAAAATAGAAAAATTAAATTGAACAACAGTTTAAAATATTTTAAGACATTTGTGTTAATCTATCCTATTATTAACCCATTTGTTTTTATTAATTAATATTCTACCTTTTTTAGTGACGTTATACGTATCCACTTTCTTACTAAATTGCGAAAACTGATAAAAACTTGCGAAAAATAGCGAAAAATTACCAAAATTTAAACAAGTTACAAATTTACCTAATTATCACTATAACCAAAAGAAATGGCAAAAACTCTGTTAAAAACCGTCAAATTCGCGAAAATCCGCAAAACTTTGCCAACCCCATTATGACAACGATCTCCAACGTTAAGTAAAAATTGCCAAAGCTCTAAAGAGTAAGAAAGCTCCCAAAATCGCTAACATTGCAAAATTTCAAGAAATTGCAAACTTGATAATAAACTCCAAAATTTCCTAAATTGTTAAAAATAAAACACCAAGGCCGCAAAAACATCGCGGCCTATGTTTTAATTTCCCCTATTTTTAGCCTTTTTATTTTTATTTAATAAACATGTATAATTTTGAGCTTAGTTATCTGTGTCTACTTTAAAGTTTATTCTTTTTTCAAAAGGAACATTATTAATCTGTAACATTTCTGACATATATCTACGTTTTTTATAATTCTCTGTGTTTAGAATAGATGTATTTTCGAAATCTGGATAGTGATTGAAATCTCTGTAGTGAGTTGATAACGCTGTTCTCGTTGTTGAATTATAATTCCTATACTTTTGGTCATGTCTATGTCCTGCTATTCTCGTTTTTAATTTAGTCCCTGTTGTTCCTACATATACTTTCTCACATTGTTCGAGATCATTACCACCACATGGTATTTTATATACGAAATTTGACATATCTGATTTTTTTAATTTATCTTTAGTTACACTGCGTGTAATTTTTTAAGTCATGGCAAAATAACCATATACGGACACCACTACGTGATAAAAGACTAAAAAAAAAGACCCGTGTCTCCCAATTTTTCCCAAAGTCATGCACTTTTTTTTTTATGGGCCGCCAAAGATTTGGGGCCTCGGTATCATTTTCGTAAAATGTGATCATTTTCTCAGGCTCATATCTTGCAAACCGTTTACTCTCTGAGGCAAAGTTGTAGCTCTTGTCATAAAGAACAAAAATTGCGAACATATAAAATCAAAAAAACTTTACCTTCCAGATCAAAATCCCAAAAAACTTAAAAAAATTCGATATTTTTTTACCTTTTTTCCCGTGTTCAGGTCCATAGGTAGCAAACCGTTCAAAATTCAAGGAAACAATCAACTACAAAAATTTACCTAAGATCTCAATAAACAAATTTCTAGAACATATAAACTTCCTAGAGATGATTCTTAACACTGTTTAGGTAGCACGCAAAAGTGAAAAATTTGCCGAAAATTTTTTAATTTCATTTTTTTTTACCTTTTTCTCCTGTTCAGGTCCATAGGTAGCAAAAAATGAAATATGCCTGGCCAGAATGAAATATGACAAGAGCTACAACTTTGCCTCAGAGAGTAAATCGAAATTCTGAGAAAATGATCACATTTTACGAAAATGAGCCTGAGAAAATGATCACATTTTACGAAAATGATACCGAGGCCCCAAATCTTTGGCGGCCCATAAAAAAAAAGTGCATGACTTTGGCAAAAATTGGGAGACACGGGTCTTTTTTTTTTAGTCTTTTATCACGTAGTGGTGTCCGTATATGGTTATTTTTTTCGTGTTGCACTGTGTTATCGTAAATAATCTTCCAACATTATTATTTACCTTATGTGCCATTTTATATTTCCTTCTGTTATATATGTTTGAGTTTTCTATGCTTTCCGAAAACCCAGGTATATAAGTTAATGATTTATAAACTTTCGGTTCTAAAATTTCATCCCCATTGCGGGATTTTCTAATACTGTATTGTCTTATTAATTTGCAAATGAGTTTATTTGGAAAACTATTATCTTTTAATATATTTCTAATTATTTCCTTATTTTTCTTATGGAATCTATTGCTGTGTTAATAATAATTCTTTTTGGGTGTTTTGAAAAATAATTTAAAATTCTACCTGAGGAAGTTGGTTTTTGATACCAATCTGTTAATAATTGATTTCCTTTCCTTATCACCAATGTGTCCAAATATGAAATTGAAGAATTCACTTCTTTTTCAATAGTAAATTTGATGCTTTGATCAACTGAGTTTAAAGTTGTTAATAAAATGTCAATCACATTCTCTTTCACTATACAAAATATGGGCATCTACATATTTTATTATTATTTTAGGTTTTACTGTAAATTTTTCCAAACATATGTATACCTAATAATTTTTCCATTACGATATCTGCTATTATTGGAGATGCTGGAGAACCCATAAGAAGTCCTTTTAGTTGTGTATATATTTTTTCATCATATTGAAAATATCTATTATAATAGATATTCAAATTAAACAAAAAATCTTTTGTCCTAAGATCGCCACTATGTTTTTCGGCTGTAGTTTGGTCTAAACCATGAAAAAATAATATTAAAAAAATATCTGTCACGCCACTGAATTTTAAAGGGTTAAAATCCAATTTGCGCTAGTTTGTTTACTCTTCAGCCCATATCTTGTGAATGGCTACTCCGAATATTTAGTTTAAGGTAGCAATCGAAATATTATTAAATACCCATAATAATTTTCTAATACATCTCTTCACTTGATCAAACCGTTTGAGCACAATTTAGAAAAATAATCAACTTTTCGGAAAAATTTCAAATTTCTTCGACATTCAAAAATCACGGAAAAATAGTAAAATCGACTTTGAAAATCTACAAAAATATTAGGTACGCGTGCGAATTTTTTGAGACATAAATGGAGAAAAGTGGTGTATAAATGCGGATTTTACTACAATTTTACTGAATTTAACCATATATGTAATTTTCCTCACTTACGATACAAAACCGTATATAAATAAATAAATAAATGTTTTCCCAGTACATTCCATGAAGGAATTGGGGAGAGCTTTTCACAATCGGTGAGTTGTGCGCTTTCTATTTTTAAGACTCACTGATTAAGAGCTACAGTTTTACATCGGTTCCGAACGGATTATTAATAGAAGAGTTGCTATTCCATGGCTGATTACTCGACAGTGTCGCCGGCACTATGCGAGGTGACCGCCGTCGAAGTAAATGTTAGGTGGTCAGAGCAGGGTTCGAACCCATGATCTCTTGTACAAGAAGCGCGCACGCTACCCCCTTTGTACTACCGACGACCACAAAACCGTATATAGGAAATTGGTATCTTTGACTTAGTTAGTAATATATCCATTTAAAACTGTGAAGAGGCTCCTAAACAAAGCAGTTACAATGAAAAAATTAACTATATTTTTGAATATGATTTAAATGGACTTATTAAGATTATGATTTATTACTTTCTTTATATATGATAAATTTTTTGGTATTTTTGGTTTTTGCATTGCCTTTTAAGTATCTCTGCGTTGGACTCTCTTATGAGAAATTAAATATAGTCTCCAATCATTCTTGCAGTACAACGTCCTTTATAGCGATCTTCAATGTTTTTCATTTCCTGATGGAATCTCTCGCCATGTTCAGCACTCATATCGAAATAGTGGATATAAATTTCTTGAAGGGTAGATTTAAACTTAGTACGAAAATGCTTTCGTACATATTCACCACATACTTCACAAAAATCATTTGGATTATTTATACACGCATTAGTTCGTTTAATTTGTTTCGATATTTGGTTTGAAAATTCATTAATTTTGGTGATAAACGTTTTTGAACAAGAAAACTGACACTAACTGCACGTGATTCGGAAACAACTATCATTATATATAGGTAGAGGCGTGATTACATAAAATATCCTGGGGTAGACAAAGACGGCACACATGTCAATTGCTTATAGCTATATTCTCAAACCAAGTTAAAAGCTAAGCACTCGTGGCGTCTTTTTCTCACACGGTATATTTATGTAAATATAATTATTTTTCTTTTTACAAAAATGTAGTCAAACTCTTCTTAATGTTTGATCCACCAACAATTTATTCCAAATGAAATATACATAACTGAAACCTGGATGGCGCCTGAACTCGAATCACATTTGAAAGTAAATACATTTAAACGAAAAAAAAATCCAATTCGTTTGAGAAGGTTTATTTTAAACTATAATTTTTGTAGATATTATGAAATGCCACTGGTTTTTATATCTGAACATTTTAGTAATATTCAAACTACTACACCGTATATATCACTCGCAGTGTATACATGTAAAATGAGTCAAAAATATCAATTTTTTAACCACCAATCCACAGCTTACCACAACTATACAGTATATACGGTTTTCTATCGTAAGTGAGGAAAACTGCATATATGGGTAAATTCTGTAAAATTGTAGTAAAATCTGCATTTATACACTGCTTTTCTCCATTTATGTCTCAAAAATTTCATTGGAGTATAGCACACGTACGTAATATTTTTGAAGATTTTTAAAGTCGATTTTACTATTTTTCCCTGAATTTTGAATGTCGAATAAATTTGAATTTTTTCCGAAAAGTTGATTATTTTTCTAAATTGTGGTCAAACGGTTTGATCAAGTGAAGAGATGTATTAGAAAATTATTATAGGTATTTAATGATCTTTCGATTGCCACCTTAAACTAAATATTCGGAGCATCCGTTCACAAGATATGAGCTAAAGAGTAAACAAACAAGAGCAAATTGGATTTTAACCCTTTAAAATTCAGTGGCATGACAGATATTTTTTTAATATTTTTTTTTCATGTTTTAGACCAAACTACAGCCGAAAAACATAGTAGCGTTCTTAGAACAAAATCGTTGTTGCTCAATGTTATCAGCAATGCAGAATTTTATAATTTGCAATTTTTATTCATATTTGTAATAAATATTACTAATACGCATATATTTCATTCGAATAATTTGTAGAAACAGGTGCAGGGTGGGAAGTACTGCAATTATTTAAAATGAACTCTATATTTTGCTATAGTGATTGATTTAACTACAGTCTGATGTGAGAATTGCAATATGGTTGGTATTCAAAGGTAAAATCGAAAACATATTAAGCGTGTTTTGGTTACGCCGCTTGCTTATATATTCGCTTGATTTGTATGAAGCTCTTAGCGAAGACTTAGCGACGAGATTCATTTTCGCTAAGTTTAAAACAAAATAATTTTGAGATCTTTTACCGTTTTTAACCATTTTTCATATTTTTTACTAAAAAGACTTCTCGCTAAAAGGCCGTTTTCTTTGCAACTTAGCGAGCGATAATCGCTTGCTTGTAACCAAAACACGACTATTATTTCATATTAAAGCTGAAAAATATTTAAAAGTTTTTTTTAATATCCTATTGCATTCTAATTCCTGATTTACAGCAACATTGAATTAAAATAAAGCAACGGAAAATATTTTCAATATTAATTAAAGTGGCTTTAGTGGATAGATAATTTTATGCCATTAATATTTACATGGGACTGTCCTTGGAGGTGGAAAGTTTCTGATAGTCATTCAGAAATGATTCCGTCATTGGGCAGTCCAAGCAGCTCACTACTTCCACGCAGCATGTCCTGGGCAGTGGCTTATCGGAAACCTCCGTTAGCTGGCTAAAGTGAGAAGGCGAACGGAAAGAGCAACCTGAGTGGTAATGCGATCACTGATACGTCTCAGGATTATTGGGTGACCCTGTCACTGAAGCTCTTGGAAGTAGTGGACATATTCTTCTGTCCTTTGAAGGTGGATGAGCCAACACCTCTGGCCAACGGCGGATCAAAATTGAAGAAACCAAAATCCAGTTTCGACACACTGCATTCTGGCCAGCGTCTGATCCATAATGGGCGGCTGAAATATAATCATCCTGGCAGTAGGTAAAATGCAAACCACGGTGAGTTGGGTTTGCCTTCCGCCACCGTTATATCGGCAATGAAAATACACAGAAAATATGATGGACAAAGAAACCCCCCAACTGTTGACGACCCTCGCAAACGTTATAATTACCATGATTTAAGGATATGTACCTGGAATGTTCGAACGTTATACAGCACTGGTGCCACTTTCCAACTGGCGGATGTCCTCGGAGAATATAAAGCTGACATCACAACGATCCAGGAAATGCGATTAACAGGATATGGTTGCACCACGAAGAAAAACTTCGATATTTACTACAGCTGCCATGAGCGACAGCACGAATTTGGATGCACATTTATAGTTGGCAAGAGACTGCGACACCTAGATTCAAGGTTCAACCCAGTGAGTGACCGCATAGCCACAATTCGTATCAAAGCGAAATATTTCAACATCTCGTTAATTTGTGTGCACGCACCGACAGAGGATGAAGATGATGAGGTCAAAGAAACATTTTATGAGCGCCTGGAGGAAGTATATGAACGCTGCCCTGACCACGACATTAAGATTATTCTAGGCGATTTTAATGCCAAATTAGGAAATTAAGGTGTCTTTCGACCAACCATTGGCAATCACAGTCTACATGATACCACCTCCGATAATGGAATAAGACTGATAGACTTCGCCGCTGCAAAGAACAGGGTAGTTAGTAGCACACGATTCCAGCATAAGGACATTCATAAGGCGACCTGGATATCTCCTGATCAACGGACGAAGAACCAGATTGATCACTTGGTAATAGATGGCAGGCACTCTTGTAGTGTAATGGATATACGTGTGATCCGAGGTGCCAATATCGACTCGGATCATTACCTGGTGGCTGCGAAAGTTCGCACGAGATTGAGCAGGGCGAAAAACGTACGGAGCCGAACACAGGAAAAGCTGGATATTGACAAGCTACAAATACCGGAGATATCAATGTCCTATCGACAGAAACTCTCTCTCCTGCTGGAGCAGAATACCCCCCCTCCCGAAGACCCAGATGCGCAGTGGAAGCACATCTCCCATTCTTTTGAAATCGCTGCAATGACTGAACTTGGCTATCAAAAACCGCAGAAGGATAAGCCATGGTACGACGAAGAAGGTTGCATTGCAACTGATGAAAAAGACGCTGCACGTATGGCAACGAAACAGTTAGTTACAATGCGTGCTGCCCCCCCCCCCCCAACCAAGACGAGATTAGAACGGCGATCTCCCGCCTGAAGAATAATAAAGCCGCGGGTGTGGATGGCCTACCCGTTGAACTTTTTAAGGCAGGTGGCGAAGGACTGATAGCCCACATGCATCAACTGATATGCGGTATATGGCTGGGGGAATCTATGCCCGATGACTGGAGTCTCAGTTTATTATGTCCTGTATTACAAAAAGGGTGATCCTTGTGTCTGTTCCAACTATCGCGGTATCAGTCTTTTATCCATCGCGTATAAGGTCTTGTCGAGCGTATTATGTGAAAGACTAAAGCCAATTATTGAAAACCTGATTGGACCTTATCAGTGTGGTTTTAGACCAGGCAAGTCCACAACTGACCAAATATTCACGCTACACCAAATCCAGGAAAAGACCTACGAAAAGCAAATCGATACATACCACCTTTTTGTCGATTACAAAGATGCTTTCGATAGCCCCATACGGGGAAAACTGTACGAAGCTATGTCTGAACTTGGTATTCCAGCAAAACTGATCCGCCTGTGTAGAATGACGCTGACCGAAACCAAACCAGCAGTGAAAGTGGGGAAAGACCCCATTGAACCATTCTGTACCAAGCGAGGACTTAGACAAGGCGACACACTTTCGTGCAATCTCTTCAACATCTTAATGGAGATAATAATGAGAAAGGCTGCAGTAAATACGAACAAGACCATTAACACGAAAAGCCATATGTTGCTGGCGTATGCTGACGACATAGACATCATTGGGGAAATTTGTGAGAGTTTACTGCAGTATTTTCAAGAATCGAAAAGGATTCAGCGAAGGTGGGTCTTGCTGTTAATTAGGGCAAGACAAAATTGATGGTGTCAACGACTAGAGAAACCTCTCGACTTGGTCCGCACTTGAATGTTGACAACCGATTTAATTTTGAAGTGGTAGATGAATTTGTCTACCTTGGATCCGCCGTGAACAAGAACAACAACGTCAGCCTGGAGATAGATAGGAGAACTGTGCTTGCAAATAGATGTTATTTTGGGCTCAGCAAGCAGTTTAGGAACAAAGCCCTCTCTCGACGGACAAAAGTCCAGCTATATCAGACTCTCATTTTACCTGTCTTGACATATGGCTCCGAAACTTGGGTCATATCGCAAGTGGATGAAAAACACCTGGGAGTTTTCGAGAGAAAAATTATCCGTAAAATATATGGTCCTGTTAGGGAAAACGGCGAGTACCGACGTCGCTGTAACGCAGAGCTATATAATCACTATTCTGACGTGGACATAGCTAGACGAATCAAAGTGTGCCAATTGCGTTGGCTGGGCCATGTTATCAGAACGGATGAAGATGAGCCAGCGCGAAAGATTTTTGATAACGTATCCGATGGAAGCAGGAAAAGAGGACGACCAAGACTCCGCTGGAAAGACCAGGCAGAAGAATCCCTCCGTATCCTTGGTGTTACCAACTGGCGAGAAAAGGCGAAGGATAGAGCCAGTTGGAAGAATATGTTGAAATTTGTTTAATTTGTTTGTTTAATTAATATGTGTGAGACGTATGACCTCATGAGGTTGTAATATAGTCAATAAAATTAAGTAAAGTAATATTTAAATACGATTTGGGCCGATACGGCTAGCGCGTACATGATGCAATCTTGAACCCTAAGGAATATAATCCAATTGGTTTAAATCGCATGGTCTTGGTGGCCTATTAACAGAAGCATTATGTGGAATTTTTCGTAATTTCTGAATTCACAAGTTGCTTTGGGTAAATTACTTGCAGCGTGCTCTGTGAGGCATGTGGCTCGGACCTGTTAGAATCACATGATAGCAAGATTAATGCCAGCTAAAAAACTTGTAATCATTTCTCAATACCGTTCACCGTTGACAGTAAGATTCTGCCCATCATCGGTTTTGAAGGCATATGACTCAATGATTCCGGAGGCCCATAAAACGCTCCAAACAGTATTTTTTTTTGTGGATGAAATGAAAATGGCGTTTGGACCAAATCTTGTGAATTATCTTCACTCCAAATGCGACAATTTCCCTTATTTATGTACCCTACCTACTTACTTACTTATCCGGTCTCGAACAACCCCGAGGGGTCAACGAAGATAACATATTTCGCCAACCAGCTCGATCCTTTGCCTTATCTCTCCAGTTGGCAATACGAAGTGTACGTAGGGATTCGTCAACATGATCCCTCCAGAGGAGTCTTAATCTTCCTATTTTTCGCCTTCCTTCGAGTTCAGCTTCGAAAACCCATTCATCGTACCCATTCAACCAAAAAAAAAGCTTCATAGCTGAAGAAAATGTTGTACTAACTTGTGCTTCAGACCATTGGCCAAAAAATCGTTCCTTAAAATCTTCCATAAAGTGGATGGACAAATCCCCCTATGCTGAGAACGGCGCCGAATTGATTAATTTGGATATTCTTCAATGCATTGCTGTACAGCAGCTATAGCTTGTTCTGTGGTCACCGTTTGGCATCTTACGGGATAAACGTTATCATTAAGAGCAAATGTGGTGCGGAAATGATCCATAGTTATTTGAATTAGCTGCTCTGATGGACGATTATGACTACCATAAAGTGGGCGAAATGCACGATATGTTTGGCGAACAGAACCACTAGTTTGATAGAAAATTTCAAAAATTTGCAAGCGTTGCTTTCGTTTAAAACTGTACATGATGAAAACGCAAATCAAACGAAACAGAAGCCAACTATGAGCTGCTAAATGGTTGTCTAATGGACCAGTGTTCCCAACTTAAAGTTGTGAACCTGTTAAAAAATACCCATTAGTAGGAATTCCAGGCTATATGAAGCTATGCATATGCTTGGTATCTTTACTTAGCTGATACGCCTCTGCAAATTGTCAGTAATAGACAATAAATCAGTCGAAGTTGTTTAAGATCTTACAGAACCATTTAAGACCCGTCGCTCCTCAGACAAGGCGATATCGTGCGATGTTTTTAATATCTTATGTAAAGAAAGCTACAGTAAATACGAAAAAACCATCAGCAGCAAAATTTTGGTGTTATCCACGACATATTATTTTATAAATATCATTGGGTGAACGGTGCAAGAGTTTGCTGGGAAATTAGAATATATAAACAGATGGGATAGAATCGATAAATAGTCAGCATAATGGCGTTTGGCAGTTAATGAACACAATATAAATCTAATATGGATAACGGGTATAATTTCGAGCCTCCAATCTGTCGTATATGAAAACAATAACATCATCCTCGAGATTGTGCTGGACATACCCACTGGAAAATTGGATTGAGACAACCCTATTAGACTTAACCGCATTGAGAAGTTGCCACAACCAAAGGTTTTTAAACTGAATTAGAGGTGGTCACATCCGCAATATAAATGGTCACAATCAACTTGGAGATTGTTAAAATGGAATTAGAGGTTATCTGAATCGCATTAGGTATTGGCACAACCGCATTGGAGGTTGTCGCAGCAGAATTAATGTTTGCGGCCACCACATTAGGGGGGTTTCTTTCTTATTAAAAAATAGTTCGTTTCCGAAGCCCCAGCTTTCATAGGTCACCGTCCCGATTATAGTATGTCGTGTCTGCTGCCGTAGGCCTTAAACTCAACTATTCGACATTTCTAAACTATACCTTTGGCACGTATATCAGCACACTTCAAAAGAACGACTTTGAAAATCTTCAGAACTAATGACATCTGCATGAACTTCGTGTTAATAAGTATAGACATTCTAACAAAAAATCCATAATTATACTAATTTTTCTAGCCTTTCGTATTAAACAGCAATACTTTTGCTTCGTTTTTTAATAGAATAATTGATTTAAGAATTTTAATTGTTGGGTTGGAACTATATGGAATTATGTTGTGGTAATTGAATTGAAAGTGGATTCGGTTATAGCAGCAGAAGTTATGAAAATTCGTTTACAGCAACCTCATTTTGAAGAAATATGAAAACAACTGATTTGATGTTAACTTTCAGTTGTTCTAATCGATTTAGAAACAAATTCGGAAGCTGCGACTGAATTTATACCAAAAACCGGTTGCTGCGGTTGAATTGATTCAAAATCTTTTGCTGCAACTGAATTGATTCAAAAGTCAGTTGTTGCGACTGAATTCATTCAAAATTTAGTTGTTGCAATCGAAATTCGGGAATAGAATTGGCGAATATAATTTGAAATTCAGTCAACGCCACCAAATCAACAATGACTCGAGATTGTTTCAATTGAATTTTAGTTGTAGGGACTAAAATTTCGATTACAGCAACCTCATTATAAATAAATATGTTTGTGGCAACTGAACTGATGTCAACTTTCGGTTGTTCCAAACGATTTAGAATTAAATTCGGTTGCTGCGACTGAATTGATTCTAAAGTCGCTTCCTGCAACTGACTTGATTCCGTATTCGGTTGCTGCAACTGAATTGATTCAAGAGTCAGTTGTTGCAACTGAATTCATTCAAAAGTCAGTTGTTTCAACTGAATTCATTCAAAATTCAGTGGCTGCAATCGAAATTCTGGAAGAGGTAGTTGATAGAACGAATATAATTGGAAATTCAGTTAACGCCACCAAATTAACAACGAAACGAGATTGTTTCAATTGCATTTTACTTGTTGGGGCAAAAAATTCGATTACAGCAACCTCATTATAAGCACCTAAACTGATGTTAACTTTCGGTTGTTCCAACCGATTTAGAATCAATTTCGGAATTGATTATAATTTCGTTTGCTGCAACTGACTTAATTCCAAATGCGGTTGTTGCAACTTCGGAATTCGAAAATAAATAGGTAGTTGGTGGCACGAATATAATTGGAAATTCTATTAATGCCACCAAATCAGCGAAAGAAGGAGGTTATTTCAATTGAGGGACGGAATGCAGGCGTACTAACTGCAGTTCGATGGCACCGGCGACGATTGCTACAATAATGTTTCAAACAATTAGTTCTGTGAGTATAATGGTCGATAATTCAGTTATGCAAACACTTCAAAGATAAAGCCCTCTCTCGGAAAACAGAGGTACACCTATAAGAGACACTCATACAATCTGTCCTGCGTTATGACGCAGACTACTTATGTACACCTCAAGCAGGTAATCACAACTAGTCATTGAGAGAAAAATGCACCGGAAAATATGTGGTACTATAGTAGACAATGGCGACTATCTAAGTCGTATGATCCGCGACCTTTTTTAATTGAATCCCGACAACGAACTAATTAGGGTTATCAAAATGATACGATTATAGTGGCTAGGTCATGGCAGTAGAATGGATGAAGGGAACCAGCTCGGAAGGTATTCGAATATATATTCGATGGAAGCTGAAATATAGGACGGTGGCTAGGTCATGGTAGTAGAATGGATGAGGGGAACCAGTACAAAAGTTATTCGAATATATAGTCGATGGAAGCCGAAATATAGGATGACCACAACTCCATTGTAAGGATCAGGTGAACGAATCCCTGTGAAAGTTTTGTGTTACTAACTGGAGGGTAGAGACAAAATATTGAGCCATTTGGGGATATATTTTATCGTTGCTTTGTGAGGCCTCTAATTCCCTCGACTGTTTGAGACCAATTACGTAAGTACGTAGGTAGTTCTAAGCGTATGATTAATATTAGTTATTTGACCAAAATGACGTATAAGTTATGTATTTAACTTTGGCCAATATGTACCATCCACATATAATTCAATAGAATAGAGTACTCGATAGTGTCGCCATCACTATGCGAGGTGACCGTCGTTGAATAAAATTTAAGGTGGTCAGAGCAGCGATCGAACTTACATTGTCATATACAAGAGCCGCGCACACTAACAATTGCACCAGCGGCGGCCATTTTTGGGACAAACTGTTCGAAATCTGCTTGAGTTGTTCTAATGACTGGCAGAAATGAGTTGATACATTTTTCAATATTCTATTACCTTTTATTTTTCCCTTCACTTATGAGTTAGTTAGAATAAAATTAATCATACGTATGGTACTAACGTATGATTAATTTAATTTTACAGATCAGAGTGACGTATTAGTTATATATTCAAACATGCATTAATTGACACTTTTAATACACATTAGTCATTTGTAAAAACCAAACATATAATAGCATACTGAGAATAGGATTTATTTAGTTTAGTTCTAGTTTGGACCACCGATAAAATGCTTTAAATATATCGGGTGTGTATTAGGGTTAGGATAAAGTATCGCTGAAAAAATAAATCACTTAATTTATTTAACGTAATTGCAACCATCATTCAAATTTGTATATCAATTGTCCTATGCTGCCTGACTTGAAATCCAAAATGTGCCATCAGTCTCAATGCTATTCCCTTATGACAAAATTTCTCCATAACATCCTTAAACAATATTGACCTACTAAGCACTGTCCTTTTCCTTAACTTGGTTTAAATTATTCACTTTCAAATGATTTCACCAAATACTTATAAATTGCTGAGCAAATTTAACCTAACACTTCCAAATAATTCTGGAACAGAGTTATCACTGTTTGCACAAACTTTATTCCGTTTCCTAGAAATGACTACTGTTTATTCTTTCCTTACTGCTCCTTTCATTTCGAGGACTTCGTGAATCTTGTGGTAACATAACAAATCTTAACCAAACTCAAATGTCTTCGGGGAATATGACAAGCAGCAATTGTTGGCAACACTGTTGCTACACTCAGCTACACACAACACAGAGACGAGACTACTGTTGCTGCCACTCTGAAAAGTCATGTTCAGGTTCCTGTCCATGTTTTGCAGGAGTGTGTGCATGAGTACAGAGCATTATGATTAGTGTTAGTTCAGCATAGTGGCATGCTAGGTTGTTATTTGTTTTGGAAGAACTACGCTGGGACGCTACTTGGGTGGTCAATATGCACCATAAGTTTGTTGGAGAAAGTAAACTGGCTCAATGTTTTCTTAAGGTAGTGAACAAATGATCACCTGCGTAAACCTCAGAAACACTTGAATATATAAATTAAATCAAATATAGGGATGCTAAATTATCAGTTCCTTATTAACAACTTTTTGTTTCGCTGTAACAAATCATAGATTTTGCCTAGTTCCATACCGTCCATTGTAATTCTTAGCCAGATCTCATTTATAGTTAAAAAAAATCGAATTAAACACACTCCTAATACAATGCACTGATAAATTAATTTCAAGTATCCTTCCACCCTAATCAAAAATGCCCCAGTTCATCAACATTTAACGATTATCATATTCTTTACAGGACCAAACACTATGTATCTAACTTTGGTTGATGCATCCATTCGTCAGTCTCATAACTATAAAATCAACTGGCTCCAAGATTCCTACAAAATTTGATGACATGATGGTATAAATTCCAAATATGACAGGATAAGCAAAATAATGGCAACAGGAAACGGAAAAAGTGACATGTAAAATCGAAAGAGGTAAATAGGAGATATAACATTTTACAGCCGCACAACCTTTATTGCGTTCGAATATCGAACAAAGAAAATTGAATTGAAATCGGGTTAATTTAGTTTATTGTCACAAATAAAAAGTGTTAACAACATTTCAATTTTATTGCAATTCGGTAACTTTTTCAATCATACTCTGCAGTTTTCCATTTCTCCTTCACTTCGCGTTGCTGTGGCAATCACTCTACCCCTCCCACAAAGTCAGCATGGAAGTGTGATGCTGTCTGGCGTTTGGGCGCCATATTGGCCATGCCACTGAATCAACAACGTCCTGTTTTCTTTATCTTTATAAGCCTTTGTGTTGTTGTATATGTAGTGGAAGCGAGTGAGAGTGTATGCGAAGATTTTTATTATTTTTCCACTGAGTGTGTGCTCGTATTTACCACCTTGTGTATTGGTGACTCAATTACATTTCTTCTTTTGTGTTTTATTTTCTGTCTGCAATAACAGAATTTTGGCGTCAATATTTCTGCGTTATGGGCCGAACGTATTTTTGTTGCTCTTAGCCTGGTTTCGATTTTATTGCTGTTTCGCCTGTCAGTTTACGGCGTTATATGCAACAAATTGTCAAAGCTGTTTATAAAGTATAACTAAGGCAATTGTTGTGGTTGTAATTTATTGGCTGATGTAAATTTTTGAAATTATTGTAGGAAATTGTAAACTCTTGTCGTTTTCATTCAGCTTTATATTTTCCAGTCACCATCCAAATGAACATTTACTGGTGCGTGCTTTCCTCCGCGCTTATATAAGGGGAACATATTCGAATATGTTAATATAATATAATTTCCCAATGATATCATACGTTTTTCGAAGAACTTCTTCTAATTGTGTTTTTATTACCAATAACTTTGTATTATTTTGAAAGTTAATATTAATCATACGCTTTGAAATTTTTATCAATCATACGCTCTTTTCAAGTTAACATTGTGAAAATACTTTCACTGCACACTATGGAGCTACGAATTATAATTCTAGACTAAGAGGCATTTCGTTGCATATTGGAAAGCTAACACTTGCCAACAGTTAATTTCCTATGGAAAATTTCAATGTTCCGGCAGGAACGCGAGGAATTAACAACAGGCCTAGCGGCTGGCATAAGAGTAAGTCCATATATGGATCCTAAATCGGTGCCAAACTGCTTCTGATCCACCTTTTAAACCTATTAATAAAATAATAATAAAACATGCAACACAAAGAACGGAACAGAACAGCGAAAGTCTTCTCAGACCAACTGGTGCAACAGCGCCCACAGAACATACAACCGGTTTAGTAGTTACGGAATCTAGAGGTTGCCACAACTATACTAGCTCTCATCTTATTCGAATTAGAAATTCTTACAACCACATTAGAGATTGCCACAACCTACTAGAAGTTGCTGCAAACGAATTTTAGTTGTGGGGACTAAACAGAGTTGTGGAAATCCCAATTCGGTTGTTTTAACAGCAATTCAGACAGTGTTAACAACAATTCGGTGGCAACAACCAAATGTACGGTTGTTACAAACTCTAGTGAAACCTCCAGATCTGTGACTTTGTAATATCCAGTTCTTATCTATATCGAATTGAAGAAGCCACCCCAAACATCACCAGACCGTGTGATCAGGAAAACGAAATGTTGAAACATATTCTCTGTTATTGTCGTGGTCGGGAAAAATTAAGATGTCACGGTAACCAGTTTCAAACATTGCAGGGAAAAAGGGTGGGTACTAAGTTCTACGGATTCCTCAGAAAAAATAAGTAAGTGGCATTTATACCACTTAAAAGAGAGCACAGTTGGTCGACCTACTGGCTTAGATGTATTCCATGAAGTGGTCCAATATTTCGACTTACTTTTCTCAACTAAATTTAACTTGACCCAATGTGGTGGTTGGTTAAAGTTCGTTTGTACATCAAAACGAGGGTCTGATACCTAATGTGACAGCCTTCCACTTGTTCCGAAGACAGTCACCTCCGATTGTTACGCCGGCACTATCGAGTAATTGGCCATGAAAAGGCTTCTTGAAAAAACCGTTCGGAACCGGCGTAAAACTCTAGATCCTGATCAGTGAGTGCAAACCTTAACAGCGTATAGCTTACTGATTTGGAGGAGATCGCACTCCCGTCTCCTTATGGGATGTACTGCGGAAATATTTATTTACTTATTTTAATAGTAATCATACGGGTTTGAATAATTTTTGAAAAAGTTCTCGAAGGACCTTGTTTTAAAGATGTCATCATTTTTTTAAACTTAAGTACGAGCTAATCATATGCATGCACGTCTATGTTTTCGAACGATAACCTATGTATGTTCTCACGGAGTTGTATAAAATTCCAAGATCTCTTGATGTGGCCGCATAAGTATCAGTAAGTAGTGCGGTTGTAATTTGTAACCCGAAGCGAAATTTGCAATAATTATGGAATGGGTTAAACATTCCGGTAAAACTTTTACAAATAATTCCTTGGAAAACTGTAATTCTTCTAAAAGTTATAAAAGTTAATATTATTCATACGTTGTGAATTTTTATTAATCATACGCTGTGAAAATTGCATGCTAGGAAATAATACTCATACTCATAGATGGATCTTAGAAGAAGGAGACTTGCTCTGAATTTTTCGGTACATCATAAAGTACATCACAAACCAATGCGGCATCCAAATCGGAATGTAGTTTGTTGTTGACGCACCACCAAAATACATTGCGACTTGTGCGCGACACGATTTCCGTACGGGAGCCGCTTTGATTTGGGCTGTACTAAATATGAACGATGACGAAGTTTTACTTATACCCATATATTACATCTGTATGCGAAACAGTGCGTAGAACGAGTTTGGTTTGCACACCGGTTATAGGGACACTACATATAAACGTATATCAATAATACGCCGTAAAGATTTCATGGTGTAAAATAATATTCATACGTATTAATATTACTATGCAACAAAATTCAGGTTTTTTCTTTGAGGGTGGACGATTTCTGCGCCAAATGATCACACTAGGTGAGTATAGTCAAACCCCAAAAATTTAGACCGCTGTGTATCTACAATTTTTTTATGGGCGTGGCAAGTTTGAATTTGTTATCCGATACTGTGCGATATAAATTTAAAAATCGAGTATAAATAGTGAATTGAGTGAATTCTTGTGATAACATGTCTGCAGTAAAATTTGGCTGGGAGTATTTTCGTAGAATATTCAAATGCTCTACTTCAAAGTTTAAAGGCTCCATTTCGTCCTCTATTCAAAAAGTACCAAAAATGTACACTAAAATGACCAGCTACGGATTCAGAATTTATTCCTCATTAAATTTCATTATGGGTCAGAATAGACAAAAATTTTCTAACTTTATTTCCAGACGTCATTTCTGTCCTTTATTAAACAAGATCAAGAAAAATTAAAGATGAACGATTCGCGTCTGCGAAATCCTTCAGTAAAATCTATTCCACTTTAAATTGGCAAAATATTTGGATATTTTATATTTATATTTATTAGCTACACTGCGGTCTAATTATTTGGGGTTTGACTATACTCACCTAGTGTGATCATTTGGCGCAGGAATCGTCCATCCCAAAATTGGTGTTGCACAGTATAATTGAAGCTGGAATGATGTAGTGCAAAGCATGCCAGTATACAAATTGATGAAATTCCTAAAGGAAAGGGCATGGTTCTCAAGGTAATGGTGATTGATTTATAGATACCAGAACTAGGGTTGAAATAATCCTAGGTATTCCTGACGATTTGGTAAAATACTTAGAGTTGAATAAAGCGGTTTCAGTTTGTAGAGTTGATGTGGGGATACTTCGTTGAAATTTAAATCAATCATACGCTGTGAAGACCCCATGAGGTAAAATAATACTCCGCTGAAAAAGTGTAGGGTAAATCATTCCTATACATACATCGACGAAAGTCCTAAATAAGAGAGTCATTTACAAACTTATAGGTGATTGCACTTGCTTAAATACACTGTAATTCTACATAAAAACATACACTCGGGCTGTCATAAATGTATATATCCCTGAATATTAACAAATTGTTTAGATCAGAACATGATGTCGCATGATGGAACTGTAACACTCGTTTGCATTGATGAATTGAGGTGGAACGGAGCCCCAATATATTCATTGACGAAAAGCTGCAAGGAAAGCGCCTGTTCCAAATATGTTGGTGGTTGCTGTTATATAAATATATGGTAATTCCATATACGTACGTCGACACAGTTTGACCTTAATCTATAAATTCCCGAATATATATAAAATCCTTAGAACTGAACATGATGCCCGTGATAAACAGGGAGCGTAGTGGTTTTACTTTGTACACTGGATGCAGGAATACTCCACCCAAACATACATCAATCATACGCTGTGGAGATACGTTGCTAGATAATAACACTTATACGACGTATTGATGTATTTATAGATATAGTGCTAGGGACCCAATATATTAATTTAGGAAAAGCTTCAAGGAAATGCGCTTGTTTTGAATATGATATGATTTATATGATGGACATACAAGAACGTCGATACAGTCTGACCTTAATCTATAAATTCCCGAATGTTTATAAAATCCTTAGAATCCTTGTACACTGGATACAGTAATAATCCACCCAACACACATCAATCATACGCTGTGGAGATCCTTTGGTAGATAATAACACCCATACGTCTTGATGAATTAAGGTGAAAAGATATACTGCTAAGAGTCCCAATATATACATTGACGGATTGTCTGAAGGAAAGGAAAGGATCTGTTGGTGGTTGCTGTTACATAAATACATTGTAATTTCATATAAGTACGTCGACAAAACCTGACGTTAATCTATATGTTCCCGAATATTTATAAAATCCATTGATCTATATATTATGACACATGATTGGGCCGTATGAGTACGAGGTTGCTATTTATATTTTAGGTCCTGGCAATACCAGTTTGAATTTTTTTTTACCATAAACTTACATATAACGATTTCACTTAGAGCACTATTTTTGAATTTACAGTGTGTTGAAAGATTCATCTCGGTGAGAAAATGGAACTAACACGTGAACATTTTCGCGCGACGATTTTTTACGACTTTCGGCGTGGAGTATCGAGACAGGAGTGTCTCAATCAACTTGCTTTGAATTTTGGTGATGAAGCATCATCAAAAACCACTGTATATCGCTGGTACCAAGAGTTCAGTTTCGGCCGCCGTTCGCTCCAGGCTGAATTTCGTGAAGTTCGTCCAACTTCGATTGTGTTGCAGGAAACCATCCATGCTGTGCGTGAACTGATAACGCGAGACTGACATGTGGCATCCGTGGGCATTAGTACGACAAGCATCAATTAGATATTGTATGTTCATTTGGAAGTGGAAAGATTTGTTCTCATTGGATCCCACATAATTTGACGAATGCTTAAAAAAAGGTTCGTCTCGATTGGAGCAAAGACATGTTTAAAAATACAATCGCGGTAACTCAAATTCAGTGATCAATACCGTCACAGGTCACGAATCATGAATCTATGCATATGAGCTTGAAACAAAACAGCAATCGACCATATGTGTCTTTGAAGACGAGCTAAATCCAACTAAAGTTGTTCGTGGAAGAAGCACATTGAAGTAAATGATCGACTTTTTTCGGTATAACCGGTCATGTGGCCATAGTGCCTTCAGTAGAATGTAGGGTGGTCCATTCTGAATGGTATTCCACCATTTGTTTGCCAACAGTGTTCGAAGAAATAATGAAAAACAAGAAGACGATACGGATCATTTTGCATCAGGACAATACAAACTCTCACACATCAGCTGAAACAATGGCCTATTTGAGCACTCAACATGTCGCATTGATGGGTCGTCTGACGTACAGCCCTGACTTGGCACCCAATGACTTCTTTTCACTGCGTGGTCAAAGTTTTTCGAAGTACGAAGCAGCTGTTAACGCGTTCAAAAACAATGTGTTGAAGGTATCTCAATCGGAGTGGTAAAAGTGCTTCTAAAATTGATTTGAGCGTATGCAAAAGTGTATTGTTCTTCAGGGAAAATATTTTGAATATCAATAAAACCATTTCCAATGATAAATTGTGTTTTTTTTTTATTGCTGGACCAGAAATGTATATAGCAACCCTCGAAATATAGAATATATCGGGTTAAGTTTGTACACATAGTGCAGGCATAATCCACTGAAACGTATATCAATCATACGCTATGTAGGTGGCGTACTAGAAAATATCACTCATACGTATTGATTATTTAAGGTGGAAAGGTGTAGTGATAGAAGTCCCAATAAATGAAGAATTGAAGTATGAATAGAAATAAATGAAGAAATGCCTCGATGAAACAGTAATATAGTCTTATGCTGTTGCACGATGACATAATCTTATAATGTTGCATGGTATCCCATTATTAGGTGGTATGAGAGACAATAATTCGGACAGTGCACTGGCTGCAAGAATACTCCATCCAAAAATCAAACCCTATTTAAGCTACATTAGGTTTAATCTTTAATGGAAGGACCTCCATGTAAAAATAAAAAGGAGATAAGTTTTTGAACACCTCTTAATTAAATTGCAGATTGAATTGGCAAGAATTCTGCTGCTGTTCTGAGAAACCTATTTACTTATTTATCCAGTATGTATGAGACCAAAGTAGTTTACGAAATTGAGCAAAATTATTCAGGAATTAAAGTAAATATTTACATGTTTCTATTTGATGTATCTTCGTATTTGTTCTGGGTATTTTTTTTTACCTCTGTTTCTGAAATCCAATTAAAGTTGGTAATTAAAAACACTTGTGAAAAATGTAAACTTTCCAACCGATATAACCAAAAGGTACAATTTTCGAGTAAAAAAGTAGAAATCCTTCAAACTTTTACGATGTATGAGTGTTTGCTTTAACAAAACTAAAATGAAAACCTTAACAAAAAAATGTATAAATACCACACACCAACACAAGCATATACTTTATACTCGGTTAAAAAAGGATACACATTTGGATAAGTGTGTGTGTAAGTACTTGGAAGATAGTTAACGTATGCGTCGAAGAGTGATAATTTCCCAGCAAACGAAAATTGTCTGAAGCCTTTATTGTTTGGAACCTCACAACATATCCTGCAGATTTAGTGTTGAATTCTGAGGCGAAATTTCGGGGGAATTTTAAATTTTGCTTCTGCTGAAATTTCTGTCCTAAAGCTCTGAGACATTTTGAAAATTCTTGTGTACTGAAAGAAGTGAACGAAATTTTATAGATGTTTGGTAGAGGCTTCCTTTCGTGTTATCGAAGTGAGCTACTCAGCGGCTAATGAAACTAAGTCCGCTTTTTGAGAGTTCTGAGACTTCATTGCTATTAAAACTAATACATCTTGACTATATGGTGTTTAAAGTCCTCTTGCTTATAACCATTAACACGAGTGAGTGACTTACTTACTTATCCGGTCTCGGACAACCCCGGAGGCCAGGGACCTTACAAAACGAAGATAACATATTTCGCCAACCAGTTCGATCTTTTGCTTTATTTCTCCGGTTGGCAATACCAAGTGTACGCAGGGATTCGTCAACCTGATCCCTCCAGCGGAATCTTGGTCTTCCTATTTTTCGTCTTCCTTCGAGTTCGGTTTCGGAAACCCTTCATGCTGGTTCGTCTTCATCCATTCTACTGACATGGCCTAGCCAGCGCAATCGCGTTATTTTGATAAATGTCAGGATAAAGCTCATACAGCTCCTGTTTGATGCGTCGCCGATACTCGCCGTTGTGCACTATAGGGCCATAAAATTTTCGGAGTATTTTTGTCTCGAAGACTCCTACAGATGTTTCGTCTGCTTGCGATAGGACCCAGGATTATGCGCCATAAAGTAAGGCAGGTTGTATGAGAGTCTAGTATAGTTGGACTTTTGTTACTCGAGAGAGGGCCTTATCTCTAAAGTGCTAGCTTAGCCCAAAATGTATTTCGCAAGCACAATTCTCCGCTTGATCTCAAGGCTGACGTTGTTGTTTTTGTTTACGGCAGATACGAGGTATTTAAATTCGTGCACTACCACGCTTATCAACGTTCACGCTTTGGTCTAATCGCGTGGAGGCCCAGTTCGTTGAAACCATTAATTTTGTTTTGTCCTCATTTACCGTCAGACCCACTTTAGCTGACTCCTTCTCAATTCTCGAAAAAACCGCAGTAACTTCTCTAGCGAGTAGTATTTTCAGTTCACGCTCAAGTTTTGTACGGGAATACACAGAATTCCCAAATTGCTTTTTCCAATTTTTGGCACGTTGTGCTATGCGGAGTTAGATCAGTTAAAACGTGAGTAACTCAATCAAATTTCCTACCGAAAACTGACGGAAAATTTACTTCGAACTCAGGAGTCGTTAGAAATCGTAATAAATGTTAGAAGCAGGGACGTACGCAGGAAGTGGGGCCGTTGGATCGCCCCCCCCCCGAAATTATTTCATTAATAGGTGATTTTTGAATGTAGTGTTTTTTTAAACTTAAATATCAAGCTGCCCCCCGAAGTAGAAGCCTCCGTACGTTAATGGTTGGAAGTCTTAATAAATTCTTTAACATTTTAGCACATTTGGTTTACTGGGTTATGTCGTAGCTAAAACTAATGTCTCTTATATATAACAATAGCAAAGAGATACAAGAGCAAAACAAACACACAAACCCCTATGGTATTTATGCTCAACTTGAGTCCTTTGCTACCGTATTTTTAGTAGCAATTAATGGCTTCCTTGTTAGGTTTATTGTAAAACTACTTATAATTTCCCAGAATTATCCCTTTTCTAAATGTGGCTTGTGTTGTTCCTATATCTGTCTCTTGGACGGATTGCTATTATTTTTTGGAATTTTTGAAACAGCTCTTTGCAACTTTTACTATAATTGTAAATATTTTAATTCATGATTTTTTTAATGAAAAAAAAGGAAATCCTTTCCCAGGGCTCGATTTTGAAAAATATGTAAACAGTTTAATATCCGGTTTTGTGTTGAATTCATACGCAATTGAGGTATCGCTCAGTACAGTGGGGTAACAAATACAATAATTAGTACAAGGATTCTAATGATAAGTAAGGGGGTGGCGGTTTATACATATGCAATACATGAGACTGTGAGGATGATCTTAAATATCACCAAAGGCTGGGCCTGCAATGGCTAAGGTTATAAGCTAAGGACGTCTTTTGTTGCAAATTATGAAGTCAACTAAATGATTTAAAAACTCAATAGAAATGACCCTGCCTTGTTTTCTATTGTGGCCGTCGGTGGTGCAATGGCTACTGTGCGCGGCTCTTGTGCATGAAAACGTGGGTTCGATCCCTGCTGTGACCACCTTACATTTCCTTGACGACAGCCACCTCGCTTAGTGATGGCAACACTATCGAGTACTTAGCCGTGAAAAAGCTTATAAAAATACCATTCAGAACCGGTGTAAAACTGTAGGTCCCAATCCCCCAGTTTCCCATTACATCCCATGAAGGGATGGGAGAGAGGTTCTCGAAACCAGTGAGCTGTGCGCTTTCTAAATTTTCACTCACTGATTGAGACCTACAGTACCGATTCCGAACGGTATTTTGAGAAGCTCGATAGTGTCGCCTTCGCTATGCGAGGTGACCGCCGCCGAAAGAAATTTTTAAGTTGGTCAGAGCAGGGATCGAACCCAGGATCGGACACTACTCATTGCACCACCGACGGCCAAATCAGTGATTGCAAAATTGTTGTGAGAAGCTCTTCCCAATCCCTTCATGGGATGTAATGGGAAATGGGTTTACGGGTTATGTTTTCTATAACGGGCACATTTGGATTCCCGTCAGTAACACACAAGTCTCACTATCGTCATGGTTACATGGCATTTAACGCTATGATGCCCAACTACAAGAGTGGTGCTAAATCACCCATCGGGGTCTTGTCTGGCTCCTAGTAAATCTTTGAGAAGTGATGAATTCTATCATTATGTGATTTGTTCAATTAGGTATCCAAGTAGTATGGAAAGTGATATACAGTGTTGGGGCATGCAAATTTATAATTGCATGGGTAATATTGTGTCCAGATCTGATTTAGTTAGGGAATACGACATGTAGAATGAATGTGAGTATAAAGGAGAAAAGAGGAGTCGCCTCTTGCATAACTACAAAATTGGTAGTAATTCTGTGAAACGTTGTGCTGAAGTCAAAGATTTAGAAGTAATTTTTGATGGTAAATCATCATTTTGTTGTTGTATTGGCTACATTACTTCTAAGGCTTCCAAGGAATTTAGAGACCGTATGGCTTAAAAATCTTTATAAGTTTCATTAGTACGAAGAAAATTCGAGTACTTTTCGACAGCCTGGAGTCCATAGAAATCATTTCCCATTATATACCATGAAGGGATTGGGGAGAGCTTCTCATATCCAGCGAACTGTGCGCTTTCTAATTTTCCACTGACTCATTGGGACCTAAAGTTTGCACCGGTTCCGAACGGTAGTTTGATAAGCTTTTTCATGGCTAAGTACTCGACAGTGTCGCCATCACTAAACTAGGTGGCCGTCATAGAAGGAAATGTTAGTTGCTCAGAGCAGGGAGCTAATCCACATTCTCATGCACAAGAGTCGGGTAAACTTGCCATTTCACAAAATACTACAATCGAATTGAAGAGATTCAAAGATTGTTATCCTTACAAAATTAATTTGGCCTATGGCAGTTCCTTACATATCCACAAGAAAGTATTTGGGGTTTCAATCATTACGTGACCGTAGATCATATTTTTGTAAATGTTTGTTTTTAAGGAATTATCTGGAGATATAAATTGTTCTGAAATAAAAGAATAATCAGCCGCGATAACTTAATTTCGGCTGGAACAACCTAATTTCATAATTGATTCAGTCGCAACTGACTAAATTTCCAATCATTTACGTTGCACCAACAGATGTTTTTGATGTGTTAACGGGTAGGGTAATCTATCAAAGTGAACACATGCAAACAACACACAGCGTTAGCATCACATACGTGGTTGTTGTCCAAAAAAAGTCTCTGCTTGAAAATAAATATGATGGTATTTATGTAGCGGCAGCGAGCAAACAAGCAGGTCGTCGTCGCCAAAGAGTATTGCATAGTATACCGAACTCATGGAACGAATTGTATGACTCAAAAGCAATGGCGACATCTGGCGAATGATTCAAAACGTTTACTCCCTTTTTGTTATAACTTGGTCCACTCATAATTTTGATGTGAAACATTGATGCCTTTGGAAACATTTATGCTTTTTGTACTGTTTTATGTAATAGCATTGTCCAAATGGTGCATTTATATTGTAATATTCTATAAAGAGAATAAGACTCGTTTATGCTCTTTTACTCAGACTCTCTACATGATAGCCGAAAAAGAGTGCAATAAGTTCTCTATACTATTCATGGTAGAAATATAATGCTAGATGCAGTACAACAACAAATACAACAATCCGAAAACAATAGACTTTTTGTTTTTGCTCAGTGCGTGTATGCTGGCAACTCAGCTGATTGAAAAATAATTGAAATTTTTACAAAGTTGGAAAAGGTGCACAAAAATCGTGCGTTTTATTTGATATTTTGGATGTATTTCAGTGTGAAAAATAAATCGCTTCTATGTGATTTTTACGGAGACAACATTTCAAAACAGCAATTGCAGGCGAACGGTGGTTTTATACAAAAGTTAAAAATTTTTGACATAAGAGGAAAACTCGCTCCAGAAAAAAGTTCAAATCAGCTGGGCTATTGTTGCTACCATTTGTTTGTACCATGATATTATTCAATACTTTTTTCGTCGCTCTGTTTATGACAAAACAAAAACAATTATTTGTTTTTTATTATTTTGGTTACAATAAGTAAATCCGTCCTTGATTGGGTTGCAATAAATAAACTCGTGAAAATTCTGTTGCCGCAACCTAATTTCTTACAAATTCTGTTATGGTGACCGAACTTTGGTTCATTTTATTTACAACAAACGATTTTAAATTTTTTCCGGTTATTACCACTGATCTAGTTCCCAATTTGGTTAACAGAACTACATTATATATCATTATAGTCTTTTTTATTTTATTTTTGTTTTCTAAAACAATTTTCAATTATAATCTGAAGGAAACAATATGGTTGAAAAACGAGCCCAATTTACAAGGATTCCCACATGCATTTTGAGTTATCTGGAATAACGTAAGTGGAAATATGTTGGAAAAATTATAAAACCTCGGACCAATATGCCGAAAAACTATCAATATACCATTCTATTTAGAATGACCTTCAAGTTTTGAAAATATATATTGAAGTTGGAGAAATGTATCGCTGGGTAATCAAAATCCACGTACGTACATGCTGGAAAAAACGTTCCAGTGAGATATTGTAGGAACCAAGAATTGTTTTCAAGAATTTAAGATATGCTGCTCTTTTAGTTCTTTTTTGTCTGTCACGTTTTTGTTTTCAGAAGTTTCCAACAAATTTTTGGGTCACAAAAACGTATATTGTTACCTATTAATAAATATATGGCCAACGTGTAATATTGAAAAGTAAACACAATATGTTTCGACACAAGTATACAATATTTCCGAGAAGCTGCAAGCACAATATATTTGCTTCCAAACAACAAAAAAAGAGAGATATTCAGCGTGTAGTAAAGGGAAAATTAGTGAGCTGAAGAAATTGGTCAAGTTTTCTGGATTTCAACGGTATGATTCCTGTGCGACACTGGCGTCTTAAGGTTGACCAATTGTTTCTTTGTCTTTAGGAGTCACGGAAAATCGTATTCAATAAAAAACCATGAAATGAAAACGGATATTTCTCGTCTTTAACAGTTACCTTAATTTGGTGGTTTCCAAGAAATGTGTATCTTCCGATATTGTTGCGATAGTGACAACCTCTAAAATCGGCCACTACAACCTCTAAATTCAGTTTTGATAGGTCAGTAACTCTAAGGTCAATTATTACAAAACTATAGTCGGTTGTGACAACCTCTCAATTCGTTTGTGACAATCTGTGACAATATAGTCGGTACTAACAACCTCTTAAGTGGGTTGTGTCACCCTCTATAGTTCATTGTGACATCCTCTAAATTCGGGTATGACAACTTTACAAGTCGATCGTGAGAACTTTAAAAGGTTGTTGTCGGTTGGTCGGTTATGACAACCATTAAAGTTGGTTCTGACAACCTCTAAGATCGGTTGTGATAATCTATAAAGTAGGTTGTGGCAACCTGTAAAGTAGGCTGTGGCAACCTATAAAGTGGGTTGCGATAACCTATACAGTTGGTTGTGACAACCTCTAATGTCGAATTTGACAGCCCCTAAAGTATGTTATGACATACTCTAAATATAGTTGTGACAACCCCTGATATTGATTGTGACTACCTCTTAAGTCGGCTGCGACAATCTCTAAATTGAGTTATAACAGCCACTAAAGTCAGTTGTTATAACCTCCAAAGTCGTTTGTTACCACCCCTGAAGTCGGTTGTGAAAAACTCTAAACTCTGTTGTGTCAACCTGCTAAGTGTGGTGTGACACCGTGTTAAGTCGGTTGTGACATCTGAAATCGGGTGAGCCAATGACACACTCTAAAATGGATTGTGACAAGCCTTAATGTCGGTTGTGATAAACCCTGAAGTCGGTTGTGACTACCCCTATTATTGATTTGAACAACCTCTAATATCGTTTGCGGCAACCTCTAAATTCGGTTGTAACAACTTCTAAATTCTGCTGTGCCAATTTTTAAAGTCGGCTGTAACAACCACCAAAGTGTATAGTGATAACCTCTTAAGTAGGCTGTGAAAACCTCTAAAGTCGATTGTAACAACACCTAAAGTCGGTTATGACAACCATTAATGTTGGATTTGAAAGCTCTAAGGTCGGTTATGACAACCAATACATTCGGTTGTGGCAACCGATAACTTCTTAAGTAGGTTGTAAAAACGTCTAAAGTCGGTTGAAACAACATCTAAAGTCGGTTATGAGAACCATTAATGTTGGTTTTGACAACCTTGTGACAATGAATAAAGACGGTTGTGACAACCAATAAATTTGACAGCTTCTGAATTATGGTTGTGACAACCAGTAAATTTGTTTATGACCTCCTCTGAAATCGGCTGTTACAACCTCTAAAGTCAGTTGTGACATACACTAAAGTCATATGTGACAGCCTTTAAAGTCGATTGGTCGTTTGAGACAGTCAACAAATTTCTCATTCATACGCATGAACATCGACTATCGTTGATGTTTATTGTCAGATTACCGGCCTTCTTGATACGAAATAAGAATGTAATTGAAGTTGTTCGTATTTTTTGGTAATATTTTTTCAAATTCATCAGGCAGATAAAAACTATCGACCAAGTTTATGCTCATAAATGACTAGTCTGTGTTTCGCTTAAGTCGATTATCACAAGCTCTAAAGCCAGTTATGACAAACTCTAAAGTCAACTGTGACAACCTCTAAAGTCAGTTGTGATAAACACTAAAGTCGGTTGTGACAACCTCTATTATTGCTCGTGACAATCTCTAAAATCGGTTGTGACAACCTCTGATTTCGGTTGCAACAACCTCCAAATTCTGTTGTAACAAATTCCCAATTCGGTTGTGACAACTTCTAATGTCTGCTGCGACAACTACCAAAGTCAGTAGTGATAACCTCCAAAGTCGGTTGTGAATACCGCGAAATTTGGTTGTGACAATTTTTAAAGTCGGTTTTGACAACTTCCGAAGCTATTTGTGACAGCCTTTAATGTTGGCTGTGACAACCCCTTAAGCCGGTTGTAACAGACTCTAATTCCGGCTACGGTCAATTCGTTTGTAACAACCGATTTTTTCTATTAGTGTAATGAGTTAGAAAAAATATACCTCGTTTGAAAAAGCATTAATGAAGACATGACTCTGTATGACTCTGTATGGCCAAATGATTGGGAAAATTATACCAAACCAATTCAGAGGTAACTAACGAGTTAGACATCTTAGGCATTATCCATATATTAATGTAGCTTGACTCCATTTTATTCACGATGTCGATATCTACTTCCTTGCTTTTCAACATTTGAATTTGATTTCCTTGCTGGTGGACTAGAATAATAGTGACTCTCGGTGTAATACTCGGCCTACCTCTAAAAAATAATGTGGTGAATCGATGTTCTTCGATAAGTTCCACACCCTGCCATTATTATTCAAAATATACCATATACGATTGCCGAGACCCACAAATGGGGAAAATTCATTCATCCTAACGATAAAGTAGAACAGAAGTAGAATGTGAAAACCCATAAGGAATAAAAAACTATACATATGGAGTATCACAAACGTTCCAACCTAAGACTAAGATATTCTGTTTCTGGCCTAAGATCTTTATACCATTATACTATGTCCAAAGTGCACCACTATCATTTCGGCTAGCTCAAGAATTTTCACTACGTCTAGAAAGATGCTCAGAATTCAGAATGACTATAATCGAAAACACAAATCTTTTAAGAGGCGTCGCGAAAATCTCAATACAATTTCACATAGTATCATTCGTTATAGAATGCCCACTGTTTGCAATCGAATCTTATCGTTCACGTTTTTGGAAATAATATTGTCTTTTTGATGGTTATAGTAACAAATACTAGACCAGAATTATTATTAATCATACGCAATGTAGAACATTTTTATCAATTCAAATTTGAACTTTTTAAAACAATATGATAGGAGTAAATACAACGTTGCCCACTGTGCATTGTTTATCCATTTATACTATCAGCATATTTGGCTACACCGCTTGATTCGTAGTAGTATTTCCCTTCAAACCCCCCTTACATGCCCGACAATATTTTAACATATATTTGTGACACAATGGGTGGCATTTGTTGGTTTTTATTTACATACAATGATAAATTTTTTTGTACATAAATTCATGCGGCTTCATTTAATTCCATATATTTTGTTAGTTAAATGTTGATAGCTGTAAATACAAGTGTTAAACTATTTGTCTGTCCCTCAGTCGATCTATCTGTATCCGTCCTTTGGTGGTTTTTACAGTCGTTTATTTTGATTTTATAAATCTTTTTGTTAAATGTGATTTATATTTATATGAAAATTAAACCACAAAAAATCCAATTGTTGAAAATATTATAGTGGTAAAAATCATGAATCTCATTTCCATCCTTTAATAAACATAATGAAAAACCCACAACGATTTTCCCCAACCAACTGACAAAAGTAACACTTAGGGCATAAACCGGAAATCTCGTAAATAACTACAATTTATATATTTCACCACGGATATCTGTTTCTGGTCTTGGAAATATTAAAAATGTAGCATATTTATTTGCTTGTCAATTGAAGTTTTAATTAAAACTTCAAAAGATTTCATGAGATGACATGGAATTTGTTATGTGTTAAGTTTGATTTTCACAAGTAATCAAGGGTAATTTAAAATTTAATTTGAAAATTTTCGCAAAAATTATTTATTATGTGTGTGTAAACTATCATGCACAATACATACGCAAATGAAATTCTCTGCATGTGCGAACATTATTGTAAATTATGTCAAGGATATCACGGATGAAAATCGGCAAACACAATTGGGAGATAACGATAGCATTGTGATTTACAATTACATATGCATATGATTAAATTGTATGTGCAGTGGCAAGGACAGATTTAGTTTATATCAAGGACAGACTTAATTGAAATTGTGGCAAATGGGAAAGTATTGAGGCCTATGTCTGCTTCGGAGGCTTAATTTAATTGAGTAATATTTATTATACATAACTGTTTCCAATTGTTTCCTATTTTCAGTCGAGGAAATTTAACTTTTTATAGAATATTGGCCATGATTTGATAATATAAATTCATGCTTTGATAATACATATAATTGGTAAAAAATAATTCAATATTACTTATACGTATTGTATGTACTTGCAGTACTGTAATTAAATATTACTCATACGTAGTCCTAAACACAATCATATCCTTTGGTACATACGGTTGTAAACAACAGTTGACATTCGTAATAATCGGTGAAACAGGATTCGAACTGGGAGATTTAAGATTATGTTACGTGTAAATGGATGTAATGCCACAAATTTATGGTATGACAATTATAATTTATATTATAATTTCATTTGAAATACCTCAACACATGCAAATTTAAAAAAATACCATTGACAATTGTAATTAGTGTAAAAGCATTTATTCTATATCTGACAATTTTGAAATTTTAACATTTTATATATTCAGAATTATGGATTTGAAAGTACTACTAGCGCAATCGTGATATTTTTATCCGGTTAACTATGTCAATGTCAGGATATAGCTCATACAGCACATGGTTCATGCGTCGCCGATACTCGCCGTTGTGCACTATAGGGTCATACATTTTTCGGAGTATTTTTCTCTCGAAGACTCCTACAGATGTTTCGTCTGCTTGCTATAACACCCAGGATTCTGCGCCATAAAGCAAGACAGGTTGTATGAGAGTCTGGTATAATTAGACTTTTGTTACTCGAGAGAGGGCTTTATCTCTAAAGTGTTTGCTTAGCCCAAAATAACATATATTCGCAAGCACAATTCTCTGCTTGATCTCAAGGCTGACGTTGCTGATTTTGTTTACGGCAGATCCGAGGTATATAAAATCGTCTACCACCTCGAAATTATAACGGTTATCAACGTTCACGCTTTGGTCTAATCGCGTGGAGGCCCTGTTCGTTGAAACCATTAATTTTGTCTTGTCCTCATTTACCGTCAGACCCACTTTTGCTGACTCCTTCTCAATTCTCTAAAACAACGCAGTAACTTTTCTAACTGTGCGTCCAATGATATCTATATCATCAGCATACACGAGCAGCATGAGACTTTTGCTGCTGATGGTTTTATTCATGTTGACTTCAACTTTTCTCAGAATAATCTCTATTAAGAAGTTAAAGTGATCGCACGATTGGGTGTCGTCTTGCCTGAGGCCTCGTTGAGTTTCGAAAGGTTCAGTAAGATCCTTGCCAACTTTCACTGCGGATCTGGTGTTCCTCAAGGTCATCCTGCAACGGCGTATGACTTTTGCAGGAATACCAAGCTTAGACATTGGTTCGTAGATTTTTCCCCGTATAGGGCTATCGAAGGCTTCCTTAGAATCGACAAATAGTTGATAGATGTCGATTTGTTTTTCGTGGGACATTTCCAGGAGTTGGCTTAGCGTGAAAATCTGGTCAGTTGTCGATTTTCCAAGCCTAAAGCCACACTGGTATGGCCCAATCAGGCCAGCGATAATCTTTCGCACATTATGCTTGGTATAACCTTATATGCTATGGATAAAAGGCTTATTCCACGGTAGTTCGCACAGATACTAGGGTCACCTTTTTAAATATGGGATATAGTACACTGAGACTCGAATGCATTCATCTAACCAAATTTTGCCAACGAAATGATGCATACACCTTATCAGCTCTTCGCCGCCAGCCTTAAACAGCTCCGTCGGTAATCCATCGGCTCCTGCGGCTTTATTGTTCTTAAGTCGGGCATTAGCTGTTCTGACCTCGTCTTGGTTAGGAGGGGGGCAATCGACACCGTCGTCCAAATTTTGATGGATTGTCTCGTCATTGGATATAACACAGAAAAATTATGTCTCCATATTCCCAACATACTCTGCACATCTGCAATGAGATTTCCGTCCTTGTCTGTATAGAAGGGGGCTCTGAACCATGTCCATTAGTTCCGTTTTTTACTTTTTGGTAGAATTTTCGGGCTTTGTTCTTCTTTCTGTATGTATCAATTTTCTTACTCTCGCGCTTTCTCCACAGCCGTTTCATTCGCCTAAGAAGACGGTTTACCTCCTTTCTTTACTCCCTATACCGCTTAGTCGCAGCTTGCGTTGCAATTGACTGAAGCATTGCCGTACGTGCAGCGTTCTTTTCATTATTTGCAATGCGACACTCTTCATCGTACCATGGTTTGCTGCGAAGCGGGTTTTCAAGCCTAAGTACGGTTGGTGCGACAGTTTTTATAAAGTCAGAAATGGGTTTCCACTGCGCTTCAGTGTCGTCAACGGGAGGGGGTGGGTTCTGTGCCAAACGTTGCAAGAGCTCCCGTGAGTAGGCTATGACTACCTCTGGTAATTGCAGATTACCGATCTCCAGCTTCCTCTGCGTCTAGATTCATACGATTTTCGCTCAACTTAATCTTGTGCGAAACTTTGCTGCTACCACGTAGTGATCATAATCGATGTTAGGTCCTCTGATCATTCGTATGTCTATTACACTGGATGAGTGCCTTCCATTAATTACCATGTGTTCAATTTGGTTCTTCGTTTTTTGTTCAGGGGCTACCCAAGTAGCCTTGTGGATATGTTTATTTTGGAGTTCCGTTGTCGGAACTGTCAGCATGTAGACTGAAGTTGCCAATAGTTGGATGAAACACATTCCCCTGCCTACTTTAGCATTAACATCTCATAGTGCAATCTTAATGTCATGGCCAGTGTAGCAGTCATACGTTTCCTCTAGGAGCTCATAGAATATGTATGTCTTTGTCATCATCATCTTTCTATTCTGTCGGGGCATGCACACAAATTAGGTAAAGTAAAGCGGATTAAAGTCCAATGGCAATTAAAAGAAACCAACTCGGATTTATATGGTACCTAAAAAATTAAATGTTACTCATACGTACTCTACATACATACGGTACTTATTCAATATTACTCATACGTAGTATTACATATAATAATAATATTACTCATACGTAGACATAGTTACAACCATACACGTATAATATTTAAGGCTACGTTTGGCATAGTGAGTTGTGAATTAAAGTTTATACTTTCATTTCTCGGTAAGACAGGATTCGAACTAAACTCCTGTTGGCAATAAGGAGTATCAAAAATTTAATGCAAATTCTGATTTGTTATGCTGACAAAACCAAAACACGAACCGTCTAATTTCATTTCCAGTACCGTCTTTTCACCCTTTGCCTAAGATTTATTTAAATAATAGTGGGCCTAAGCATATTTTGTATTGGCGCTGAAGTTAAAATGTTGCTGGGTTGCTGTCCTAAGGCAAACATCAGATTCATGCCAACAACACCCATCACAAGTAAGTGAACAACACCATAGGTAATGTGGTAGTCTTAGTATTCATGCCTGTGCCAATTGCAGCGATTTCACTGTTTCAACATTATTCTGGTATCTAATCCTTTTGCGCAGTACAATCCCTGTTACCTCTTCTTTAATATTACAGTCATTTACTACCAATCAAGAACTGATCCGTTTCATTTGCTTAAAATCATGTCAGTATGTTGTTGTGTACATTTCTAAAATTCTTGGTAGGAGTATAAATCATACGACGTAGAAAATTATCTATCTCTATGAATATGAAAAACCACATATTTTTAGTACGTACATACTAATCGTGATTAAGCCGACATTACCACCCATTATTGGGAAATTTGATAATTAGTTGCAATAGAACTAATCCGATGTAGAATTATTGAAATCAATAGCTATTAGCAGTTAAATATATACACAATAATGGGTTTTTCAACAGAGACGCTACAAAAGTAAATCGATAGGGTCAGCAAACGACGCCATATTTTTTCCCGCTCTTTTGACATTTCTCTTCAGTAAGGTTTGCCATTTCATCATGGAAAGATATACGAGCCAAAAACGAGTCGAAATTATTAAAATTTACTACCAAAATTTGGAGTCAGTGGCCGCAACTTTAAGAGCGCTACGTCCAATTTATGGTCATCATAATCGTCCTATTGAGCGTCTAGTGGAAAAATTTGAATCCACAGGCACAGTACAAAATGTTCCCGTGCCAGTGAGACAAAGAAGTGCCCGTAGTGTTGAGAATATTGCTGCCGCTGAGGCTTCAGTTCAAGAAAGCCCAAATGTGTCTCTCATATGTCGTTCTCACGCGTTGGGCATCTCTGTGACGTCGTTGTGGCGAATTTTGCGAAAAGATTTTGGCCTGCATCCTTACAAGATCAAATTGACGCAAGAATTAAAGCCGCTTGACCACCATAAGCGTCGTATGTTCGTGAATTGGGCTGAGCAACAACTTGAAAATGATTCGGATTTTATCGGAAAATCATCTTCAGCGATGAGGCTCATTCCTGACTGAATGGCTTCGTCAATAAGCAAAATATGCATTATTTGTCAGACAGCAATCCACACGTAATCCATGAGTCATCATTGCATCCCGAAAAAATTGGGCCGTACTTCTTCCGTGATGATCAAGACCGGCACATTACTGTGAATGCGAATCGCTTCCGTTCAATGATAACCGAATATTTTTGGCCCCAATTGGATAATGTGGACTTGGAGGACATGTGGTTTCAACAGGACGGCGCCACAAGCCACACTGCGAATGCCACAATCAATTTATTGGAAACCAAGTTTGGTGAACGTGTTATCTCACGAAATGGTCCAGTCGATTGGCCGCCTCGGTCGTGCGATTTGACGCCGTTAGATTATTTCCTGTGGGGCTACCTCAAGTCTATGGTCTATGCCAACAAGCCAGCGACGATTGATGAACTTCGTTCGAATATCGAACGTGAAATTGCAGCAGTATCGACCGATTTATGCTTGAAAACCGTCGAAAATTGGGTTCAGCGTCTGGACTTCTGCAGGCGTGCCGTGGTGGCCGTGCAAAAGAAATCGAGTTCCATACATAATGGCATCGAACGTACTATCACAGGAATAAAGAATTGCATTGGTATCTGAAACCGGTTTTGTCTTATTTAAAAAAACTTTTGTAGCGCTCTTATTGAAACCCCGTTAGTTTATATTATTTAGTTTCATTATTTATTGATTATTTCATGTAAATACGCACACTGACAATATTTTACGATTTTAAAGAATTAATTATTACTCATACGCATCGCTGAAACTTGTATCCATGGGATTTATATCAATCATACGTATGTAATACGCATGGTATTAGTTTACTGTATACACACACAGTTTGGAAATTATATTATTTTACTATTTTAAAAGAATTTCAGAAATTTAACATTTCGCATACGCACCAATGAATACTAACATTTTTGTTAAACATAAGTCCTTCGTGGAAATTGTTATCATTTGATATCTACTGTTATCATTCAACTGCCTACAAATAGCAGCACCTGTACTACATGGAATTCCTATCATACGCACTGGTGAACATTTAATGCAAATATTATTGTGTGTAAACAACTAAATTAAATAATATTAAATAGTTTAAAATTTATTGTGTAACATGGCAAAACTTTAAGTATCAGTAGAAAATGGAAAAGGGATAAAATTGCCCTTGTAATCTTACCATTTGTAGATGTTTCGTAAGGGGCATATAAAATGCTTTAGAGTGAATTGTAATACGATTTGAAAGACACTGAAATGAAGTTTGTTTGAAATAATTTGTAGTTCATGACGTGTACGAGTACACTGAATATTAATTCTAAATAATTAACCGCTATTTTAATTCTTCATAAGACTACGTCTAAGATAGTGGGGTTTCATATTTCTAGTTTGTGTTATATTTTATACAAGAATAGTGATATATTTTATACAATAATATTGAAATCTACAAATATAATAATATATATAATATTGGCAAAAATATGCGTAATACAGATATATATATTTGTCCTTTGTTTATTTAAACACGAAATAAATTCCATATTACTGTCTACACAAATATCCTACTTAAATACCTCAACAAGCGCTCACTCCCTTCCACATTAAAATTTATTTTAATTCTTGATATTTATGTTTTCACTTAACCTCTTCTTGCTAACTACTAACAGCAATTTGAATAAATTTTCCTAGAAACGCCCAACTTTGTCGACAGCCACTGCGGAGGTATAAAACATCCGTGTCGCAAATGCTTAGCATCCGCCGTGTTGTGTCTTCTAAGCCACAGCCAGAAGGCTGTATTTGTATTTAGCAAAACATTTAAGCAATCTAACATTTTTGCAATGCAGCTGTTGAATTATTTACTAGCTCGAGGAGATTTACAACAAGACACGAACAATTTCATGAAGAAGAACGCGTAGAGGCTTAGTGATGAAAGATTCGCTCTCTTTTGAAGTTTAAATAATTAATATCCGCTTGAAATGAAGGCAGCAATAAAGCAGTTTCTCCTTGATTTGAGATGAGAGCAAAGATGTACAGCGAGGATTGTATGATTGCAACAGGTATTTAGTTTTAATTATTAACAAATTCTTTGGAAATAACAGAAAATATAATAGAAGCAAAAGAAAAGCATATATAAATATTGTTTAAGTTATTTATATTTACAAAAGAGTGACCCGGTTTGGAATTTTTACTTCTACTGTACAGTTTCGTCAAAGAGTGTCAATAATAGCTGGAGACCTCCATCATTTTACTTATATGATTCCGCTTACTCATCTGAATTTAATATCGTCCAAGCAGTTGTTGACCACTGATCTCGTGATGGAAAACACTGATTTGTACATTAGGGTGGCAATAATTTTATCAATGTTTTGTTTTCCAAAATATTATGCATGAGGTCGTGGGTTCGATCCCTACTCTGACCACCTTAAATTAATTCACCTCGCTTAGTGATGGCGACACTATCGAGTATTTAGCCATTAAAAAAAGCTTCTCAAAATTCCGTTCGGAATCGGTGTAAAACTGTAGGTCCCAATCACTGAGTATAAAACTAGAACGCGCACAGCTCACAGGTTTTGAGAACCTCTCCCTAATCTCTTCATGGGATGTAATGGGAAACCATTTTATTATTCCAGCGTTACACGGTATCCGTTCGAATTCTATGAAAATATTAGTAAATGTTACACTGGAAAATAAAAAAACGAATAGTTTTTTGCTGAAGGCTCTTTTTCTATTGCACTTTCTTCTTTCTAAAATCTGCTTTAACATTAGATGGAATATTGTTAAAATAAATACAGCAATATTTAGCTCTCTGAAATAATTGTTTGTGTTTTGTCATAAAAAAGTATTGAATAGTATAGAGAACTTATTGCACTCTTTTCCCGCTCTCATGTAGAGAGTCTGAGTAAAAGAGCATAAACGAGTCTTATTCTCTTTCTAGAATAATTCAGTATAACTTCACCATTTCGAAAATGTTACTTCATAAAACTATACAAAAGGCATAAATGTTTCAAAAGGCATCAATGTTTCACATCAAAATTATGAAAGGACTAAGTTATGGCAAAAAGAGAGTAAAACGTTTTGAATTATTCGTCAGATGTCGCCAGTGCTTTTGAGTCATACAATTCGTTCCATAAGTTCTCTATACTATTCAATACTTTTTGGAGACCACGACCTGCTTGTTTGTTCGCTACCGCTACATCCATACCATTATATTTATTTTCAGGTTGAGACTATTATTGTACAAAAAGCGCGTTTGTGATGCTAACTCTGTGTGTTGTTTGCATATGTTAATTTTGATAGATTGCCCTACCCGTGCCTATAGATTTTAACACATAAATAATATTTTAAGGAACAGGTTTACCCAAAAAGTATCTGCCTATATACAGATACTACAACTTTTGGAATATACATCACCTGCCCGTTTTGAGTCGATACTTGAGAAGTAGACAGATATACAATAAACGTCGATATGCTACGGAAATTTATACTCCTCAAGAATGTGGAAAACTTGTGATTATTTTTTAAAGGAGAAACTCATCAATGATATTGGCGCAGCGTGAACTTCTTTCGACAGGTACGTTGGCGCGCAGGAGACATACTATCCAGAATCGATCCAGTTTCTTTTTTTGATCTCTTTGAATTGCTGACACATTAGTTGCGCATGCACTACCGAAAATTCCGCGAAGTTTGCGTGCGGACTTATCGTAAATTTCACCATTTTTGTAACAGGTTTTCGCA